>JABASH010002742.1:0-18939 GCA_019776445.1 Tomocerus maximus | reverse complement strand
TGATTTGTTTTCTCGTGATTTCCTCATTAGGCTACAAACAACTCGAGTCAAGTGCTGAAGCACAAATGCGTACAAACAAACCCTTGAAATAACAAACAAAATACACGGTGCATTTTAAACCGAGTTTACGTTTACATACTTCACCTTCCCATTACGGACGAGATTGTCTGCGCATTGTACTTAAAGCACTCTATTATCTACTAGGCACTGGCATTTTATATATAAAATTAGTATTATCGCCCTATTTTGCTGTGGGAAGCATGCTATAATGTTATAACTGTCGGGGATTACTATTTGCACAGTACTTACATAGCTAAAGCAAATTACCGATGTGTGCCATACCACAAAGAAATTCCTCCATTTGATATTAGGAGTTAAATTAACGGTTCTAGGGAAATGTGCTAGATTTATGTGGATATAAACAGCTTTAGTATTATACGGACTAAAAATAAAATGGATAGGCACAACAAGGCATGTCTTCGGGCTCGATGTAGGTATAATAGAATTTCCTATTAAGTTTTAGATTCTTTAGATAGTCAAGCCACATTTGGAAGCAATTGAGACTTCTCTGTTGATTCCATTGCAACTCACAACAAACAGTTTTTCGTATTCGTTACGCATTCCTGTCTTTAGTACTTTGTAAACAGCATTAGGTTTAAGTGGATGCTCTCTCCAATTTGAATAATAAATTTGAATACATTAAGTAATAATAATAATATTATGTTGAAAGAATGCTAATGGAGCCCGATATTATGGATGATCTTTCTGTATGGTATTGCAGGGTGATATAATCATGATTTATAACAGATGACATGGTATCATTACCCGGTGTACCTTGTACCCATTCATTTGCCTTCTGTTTCTGTTGAACCAATTTCACAGTTGTTTTCGAATAGTATACAGCAGTTTTACTAAAAATTTATTTTGAACTTCCACGTGGATGCACTTAATAGGTGTAGATTTGCAATAATAAAGTTAGATGTAAAAGGTTTTAAATGAATGTAAACTTACGACTTCGTTGAACCAACAATAGTCAATTAAAATACCCAATTACATATTTACTTTGATAAACATTGATAATAGTTTACGTGATGTTTTCGAAAAGTTATCCCAAGAAATGAGGCAGATTACTTTTGGCTATTAGGAACGGTCGATGTCCATCACATCAATCGGTTTGCTATTAACAAGCAAATTTTATTAGCTATTGTTTTCATAACTTTCTCAAGATAACTACCATTATGTTCTTTTTCATGAGCCAAGAGAACAATCTAGTAGATCAAATCACAAATTCATAGCTTAAGGACCTAACACATGTCAGAGGTGAATCTGGTACAATTCATTTGCATACAAAATACAAACACACTAAATACTTTACGCAAGTTAGATCAATGTCATGCTAACATGTGTGCATAGACATACTTTTTCATGCTTATATACATAGATGCAATAAAATATACATCCTTGTAAATCTCTGTGAAGTATCATCGTGAATAGAGACAAAGAAATAAAAAATGTTGTGAAGGTAAGCCTAAATTCAAAAGGGTCATTACAGAAAAAGTGTTAGTTAAAGGGAAATAAAACTAGGAAGACATTGTCCACTATAACCAATAACACTGCCTGTCAAAATAGAGAATATACTATAGTGTTACCATCCTACATGTGGCTGTAGACAAACAGAGAAGGCCGTCGGATCATATTTCTAAATTGGATGCCAACTGATTGTGAGTAACTAAGCCAGACAGACGTAGACATAGTCCTACTTCTTATGGAAAGAATAAGAAAATATGGAATTGAAGACCGTCCCTATATTACTGAAAATTAGGGATTCAAAATCCATATTACGTATACTTATATATTTCCTATCTAAGTATATCAGTTTACAATTACCTTCAAAATGGCTATACGATGTACCTGTCAATATAAGATATGGACCTGCCTGCATAAAAGATTCCAGATAAAGCGTCTTCCAGTGTGCTATATTATTAAGTATCGTTTGTGTTACATGCAACGCATAATGCTATAAATATTCAAGATTCAGAGGAATCTGATGTACTATATAAAATGAATTACCAGTAACACATGTATTATGACAATAACTAAGGAATAAATCTTATAGAGTGCCTAAATGTGTATGTGTAACGAGATGGCCAATAAAAGTGTGCATAGAGGAAATGATGCTGCTGCAATGTATCATACCCAAATCATCCGTTTTTATGTATATAGGTTTTGGGAGCCTGAGATAGATAGCTTAAAAATTCCAATTGGTTATATGCACCTAGTGTGTATGTGTATCACAAAATCACAACTGTAGGCCAAGGCGCAAGATAATTATGGTATGATACAATAAAAGTGTATACAATGATAATGGAGAATCTATTACTCTGTACGTGGATTATATGTTGTGATGCATTTGTTGGTTTTACTTCTCCTTGTTTTTACTAATAATCGTTTGTATAGGGATGCTATCTTGTTAAATAACGCAGTTCCTGTTCTTCAAAGCAGCCACGCAAGGAATTGCTTAGGCTACACTTAAAGATAACTATCGATCTCATCGTCTGTTAGTTTGTCGAAAGAGGCTATGCAAGAAAGCCGCCGTAATACTTACTTTGTATACCCAACAACAACCTATATGATGAAACGTAACATAATAAGGTATCAGTAAACGATCTCATAGCAGGGGATAATTGCTTTATTACGCTACTGCAAACTGTCTGTCCGCTCTCTTCTGTTCATTTCTGTCGGTCAATAATATAAACTCCAATGTAATTAATTCTCGTCTTCCTCTGACACAAATGCAAATAACTGGCATCTCAATTTTCTCAAAAGCAGATTAGGGATAATTCCAAACCAAGTACCTGTTTTACAATACAAATATTATCATTTGCAAGGATATTTTTATCAAGCGCAGTGCGATAAAAATTAAGTTGGTCAATAAAGAATATAAAATATTGCAGAAAGTACTAACGTATTCAAAAAATAGTTTTATTGATATCTGAAATCTGCAACTCTAATGTATTGTCAAAACTCAATTGCAATGAAACTATCCAGATACAAGTAAAAATCTAACAAAAAGTCTTTTTTATTTATTGCGGAATTAGATATTTAGTGTGCTTTGGATGAATACTGGATGCCAAGACCCTTTCCATCAGTCTGTGACGTATAGAATATCGAATGGTGGTCCTGGCTTGTGAACTTGTGGAGAGTATAAACAATTCAGGGTATACACCCTAAACAATAGGTAGAAACTGACATTCATAAATAATAAAGGCTGTAGGGATTGGTATATCAATTCTGATTACCTGGGATCTATTTATACAGATATTAATGAGTCTATTCTTACCCTAATGCATTATCTTGTGAAATGATCACCTTGTGTCTACAGGATATGATCATTTATTTGTTTTCTTCATTGCCTTACATCAGATCCTCTACCTACTACAGATAGTTATTTAATGCTGCAAACCACAAGGGAACCTACCCAAAACTATACAACATTGATCAGACAAGTTAGGGATATCAAGGGGATGTGTTGTTACCAGGACCCTAATATGACGCAAGCCAAACTTAAGCAAAGATCTATCTTAAACTTTCAACTATTCCTCGCTTACATGACAGCCAATCCTCACATTCATCATGATAAACAAGAAAAGTACAACTTTGTGTTAAGGAAGGCAAGTAAAGAATTCATTCTTATACTTATAGTCTGCCGGTACTTGTACAATCATTAGTGGCTAGACCTAAACTATTAGTAAAGCAACTCTGTAGTTAATAACAAACAAAAATATTTGATAGGGAATAAAAACTTTTGTATCTGGTCCACTATATCTTGTGATGTGGACCAGATAACAATTTTATTTATTATATACTTTCAATTACATTTATCGTGTGTACCTTTATATCTAAAGTAAATAGTCAAATGTAACTGCAACCTATACTGGCACTTTGTAAATTCTCCTAAGTATCTACTCAGGCATAGTAATACCGAAAATGAGTAACTATTTTAGATGTGTTTTGTGTTATATTACGGCTTACTCCGGCGTAAGTAGAATGTAAAGAGTTCAGAATTGAAGGAGGAGTTCATGGAGAATGTTGTGAGTAAAATTTTCAATTTTCTTGGCCGTTTGGTTGTGGTTTGGTTGTAAGGTAAGCTTTGGTTTTGTTTACATGTCGGACGGATGAACAAAGAGTTAGGTCTGACTACCCTTGTTGGTCTTGTTTAACTTTACGCTGAGTAATGGTGTCTATAATTATTTTGGAATTAAGTTTAATGAAAGTTATTGGGGAGCAATGAGAAACTCCCATTGCTTCGGAATAGGAGAGTGAGGCAAGGCTAAAACGTTTATTAGACAGACAAAGTCTGTCAGTTGGTTTGACTTTCCTTTGTCCATAGTTGGATTTGCTAACAATACGACATAATAAGTTTGTTTGGCCCGACTAGAAACATTTATGGAGCGAGAGAAGAACAAGTCTGCATTAGATATGAATACATTAATTGCACCTACATCTCGAGATTGTCTAATGTCCATGCATTAAGTACAAGATTACTATGTAAAGTTAGACATTTAGTGAATCTGTTCGTAGAGGTTCAAGTTGAGGATTGAAGCGAAGGTGGTGGTCTCTGAAACTCCTATGCTACGAGGCAACATGTTTTCCAAAATGGCGAGCTTTTCGTTCAGAGATACAGATCGGAGATCAGATAAGCAATTAACAAGAAATTGGCGAATGGGCAGACGAGCAAAATGGAAATCACTGAAATGATTGAGAAAATTGATATTTACTTTAGAGATTGTATTGCTAGGGGTAGAGGAAATATATGTTATTAAGTAGACGATACTTATAGGTATAAGTAAACGTGCCCTTTGCACGATTGGCCACAGCAAATTGTAACGTAACGAGCGAATAGTTTCAGAACACCTAATCATACTTTTTGCAAAAACGGTGTAACTAGACTAAGAACATATGTTGGTATCTAGTTAAGTTGGAATTTTGTGGATTGCCATGAAATTGGGTTGAAAGCAATGTTCGTTGAGGTTTTCTCTCGTTTACCTCGGTGAGACAGACTGGTTTACTAGCAGAAGATTGCATTTCACAATCTACTTGGTTTTATTAGTATTTGTTTGTGGAAAAACACGCCTGCAATACATAAACTCATTGTAGACCAGATTTTTATGTGAGCTTGTGTTTTATGTCTGTTTTGAAGTATTCATTTAAAATAAGCTAGAAATTAGTTCGTCCCTTAGATGACTAAGTAACCTGGGATCCCTCATCAACTTAATGTTGGATAACGCATACTCAACGTTGGAATTGGCTAACCGTAACAAATGCGAAGAAAATAAAAGCATTATTGTATTACATAAGTAAGGCCGTGCATTGAACTGACTTTGAAAAGTGCCAATCTAGTGATGAGAGGAAAACTGAAATGATTTTAAATCTTTAGAGCATTTCCCGTATGTTTAACTTAGAATTTACAAGAGAGCTGAGTTGTTACGTTATGCTGTCTGTAGAACTAATTGTGGGATGTTCTTTTCTGTAGCCAAGCTTACTTTTCCTTGTTCTCAAATGTTCTCGTGCATAAATGCGTGTAATTTGCCCAGAAAATTGAAACTCGGGAAACCATAAAAGTTGGAGTCGAGGTCCGAGGTATCATTTTGCGTGAGATGATGGCTGGCTAATAGTATCCTTAAAACATCTCGTAATTCAACAGCTTGAGAGTTGAGACCATTGACGACAACCAAACCACGCTCCAGCCCTATTTATTTGTAAACTTACTACTTATTTCCTACCAAAGTGCATGCTCATGACTTGACAGCTTGTTAAGTTGGCAAAGCAATCATACTTAACATATCCATGTAGTTTACCTAATTTCATTGCACTTTAGTTTCTTTCTTCCTAGATTGGTTTACAATTGGGAAACTGTGCAGTGTGCACTAAATCCAGCTGCCAGTAGCTAAGATATTGCAATTATCGTAGTAATGGAATAGATTTCGCGGAGAAATTAAATGAAATTAGTCTCGTACATAAGGAAAATGAGAAAATCTAGGGAAATTAGGAACATGCCATAACCAAGTTTTCCGTGCTATAACAAGGTATTGTACTTGAAAACAAATGTGAACAAGACATGTTTCAAAGTTAAATGCATGATTCATGATATTATGGTGCTTTAATAGTATAGCAGAGGAAAACTATCCTACTTCCTCTCCAAAACTCTCATATCTATTACACAAAGGGTCTCGTCTCCATCTTTTTATGATATTATCGCCAGTTATTTGCTAGGTACCTATAGATAAACCCAAAACCTTTGCTCACAACATTAAAAAATCCAATTTTACTAACTACCATCAAATTACTATTCCAGACTCTATTAGTGTATAATGGAGTGTGTGTACAAGCAAAAGACAAACAAGAGTTCAATTGACCATTCACTGATATTACAATGATAATATACAGTACACTGACTCTCAATGGCTTAAAACAATCTAAATCCTCAAGAAAAAACAAAGTCGACTCTGAATGTCTTTTCCTTGTGGTTGTTAAACTTTTCTTTTGAATTGACTCTAGCCTGACTTCACTTGAGAACTTTCATAATAATACTGCCCAATGCTGCTCTAATAATACTGCTCGTATTCTTTACTGTAATTGCAAGCTCCTTATTACAAATCTAGGCACTTTGGTACTCATACTCAAATAAAGCCTTTCAAATGGAGACACGACGTTCATGCAGTCGACTCCAACCCTACTTAACTTACCCGACCCTCCGTTGAAATATCTACAATTTGCTCACAGAAACTTTTCCTAATCCTAACCTCATTTACTTTACCAACATCCATATCAATAGAACAAACAATGCAGTTCTGTTACAAATCCAAATATTAACAAATCTCACTTCTTATAGTGTCAGCCGGATATAGTGGGACATGAAAATCGATTTCATGCACCACTACTACTGACCATACTACTTTTCTACGAATAATATAAGAACTATCTTACAAAGGATATTTTACAAGAAAAAATATGAAATAACTTCTGCTTATAANTACAAGAAAAAATATGAAATAACTTCTGCTTATAAGAAGTTCACTGCCAAGTAATTGATTTCAGTTTTCGGGTATTATGGTATAATTCTATATGTATTTAGGTCACACGATTCATGCTTTCGATTTTTAAAACATCATCTTTTTGTACACTAATTAGTAGTGATATGCTTGTGTGAAAGAAAGTTTTACATTAGTTTATGATCTGCGGTTATTAGTCTGGATAGGCGGGTAAGTAAGTACTTACAATATGGATTAGTAAAACCAACAGAAATTAAGCATCCCTTCTGTATTCAGTATCCATTAAAGATTGATGGATTTTTACTAGAATAATCTGAGGCTATTATTGTATGGTTGAGGGAAAGAAGCCACCAAAGAAGTCGTGTGAAGTGGGAGACGGCTGAGGAAAGGATGGCAGGTAAGTAGTTATTGCATTGTAAATTGTGTGTATGTGTATTAGATCGTCATCTGATGATCCTGGGTGAAGTATCGTGAAGTGGAGTGGAGTCTCCATGTGAAAGAGTGTATAGCTCAGATAAAATAACCGGACCACCTTGAACAAAATCACTCACGACCAATTACACTCACTCTGCTCAGCTTCTTTTCCAAAGGGCACAGTACATACAAACAACGTACTTAGATTTAATTTATACTTTACATACGTGCTCTCAGACATTACATTATCGTTATTGGTTTCTCTTTTGTGCAGGTATTTGTGGAGAGAACGAGTTAAGCTAATATTATTAGCGTAGGGCTAGTTAGTAAGTCAGCCAAGCCAGTTTCCACTCCGGCAGTCCATCTCCAGCTCAATTCCTACCTGATACACACTCACTTAATATGTATGCACATACGTCCTTAATCTAAGGTGTTTGACTCGCTATACGTTGTCTTCCCTAGAACTTTCTGATAGGTTACTTCGGAGCATTCTTCTCTCGGAGGATTCATTTCATTGTTATTTAGTGAAGACCACTTTACCTCATGATCATTCATGATCGATTAACGTATGTCTTCTCTTGTTAACGTTATTTGATCCCTGATCTACGAATCAGCGAGCAAGTTATTGACTCAGCAAATAAATTCATGCAATAATGGATAAATCCAACTGGCAAATGCTTTCTATCTTAATTAAATTCATAGAATGTAGACGAAATATACATAAGCAATGTTTTTACCGATGCCATCTTTATTCATCATGTAAATTTTACTCTGTCCTTGGTACATTTGCGAATTTTTCCATGATTTTTCGTGTAGAAGTGTCTAGAAATGAATGCAAATTGTATGTCTAGCACTGTGAGGAAAATTGCAATTCAAATATCTAACGGGTAGATTTGCAATTTAGAACACCAAAGAGCAATTCCGCGTCCTTAGCTTAGTAGGAGGGTACCTATGTTTAGTTTGAAGTGTCATTTTCATAGTTTCTTTCATGTTCAGCCGTATCAATTAAATATATAGAGCCGTGTTATACGTGTTAGTAGCTACGCAGTGAAAATTAGAAAGAGTCATGTACTGTGTAAGCGTAGTGACATTAGTATATGAGTTGAAAGAAAGAGTGAGAGTAAGTAGTGCATAAGTAACAGTTAAGAATCCTCACAGTCATTGTAATGAAAATGAAACGAAGCGAAAAGCCGGTAGCTGCGTAGTACATACATATAAATACACAACAGAAACTAATGCAATACTGAAGTCATACGAATACGAAGAAATTGAGATACATTTGTGTATATAGCAGACTCAAAGAGTATATTTATAAAACCCCGTAGATTATATGAGACTGATTTGTCTGATCTTTTATTGTGCTACAGATAATAGTACGGGGAAGTAATGTGCCCGTACTATTGCACTCTTCTGCTCTATATTCTCCATACTAGCCGCCAGCATTTTTCATCCCATTAACTCGTCTAAATGTCATGTCACTCTTTTTCTTAACCAATTCTAGCTACACTTATTACAACTACCAAACTCGTCTGTCTTCTTAAAATCTCTGACCAAAATGAACATAGACTTCCCTAAAATATATCTAGACAGATTGATATAAGCTTTAATTTGGTTTCACGAATATTAACTTATCGGTTATTATTTGGAGAAAGGTCAGCAAATCACATTTTGTTCAGCAATTGTATAAAAAAGAAGGTTCTGTATGTTTCATGTGGAAGAGTGAGGACAAGCGGTTAGAAAAATGGAAATCAGACAGTAGCATGCAAAACGGTTGTCTGACTGACTGTGATTCGGTATTTTGTGAGTAGGAAAGAGTATTATATTTGAAGTGATGACAGAACATGACAAGTTTCACGTAGAGGAGTCTTTCTTTGTGAAACAAAACAGAAAACGCAATTGCGAGGGGTAAAATAATAGGATTATAGCTTATAAGTGGTTTGTCTGGACTTGGTTAGGATTCTTTAGGGAAGGTGAAATGTATTATAAAGCATTTAGAATTGGATTTCATTTGCCTACTATAACCAGTAAGGACTAATGTAAGTGTCAATTTCTGAGCCAGCAGGGGTAGGACGTAAGTGCAGAGGTAAAGCTTATCTGTATCAGACTTGACTTGAGACTTGACTGCTACTAAACGGAATGCACTGCCGACTCGGAGGCTCAGACTCATGGAATATTCCAAAAGAATTGGATTCAGAGGAAGAAATGGAATGCCTGCTGACTGACGTACGTGTATGTTACTGTTTTTTTAGTGTAGACGTGAAGTGTTGTGTTATGCTACGTTTCTTTCGCTCCTCTTCACGATATGAATGTGAGACGTAACTCTGCACGCTATCTGCTTTCCAGCCTAAATCTTCAACTTATTATGTACATATGTATGCAGTAATGCTGCGTAGGATAATATCTGTACAATGTCTGAGCTAAGTCTAGCGAAAACAATCGTTCTTGTCGTTTTTCTGCGAAATAACTCACTACTGACTACTGTAGCGAAATGTGAAAGCAATGCAACGTTTTCCTCCAGATTCCCATCCCCACTGCAATTCAAGCGAACTAAGCTACGTTCATGTTTTATTGACAGTGAGTTTGGGTTCCGACGTAGATTCTAGCAATTTTTTGGCTTGCCAATTTTTTATTGCACGAGTACACAACTACCACAAACTGTAGTATGTCATGTCATGACCTTTTCTCCGAAAGAATCCCATAAACAAAAGGCATGGACGTAATAAGACATTCTAATTGGTTTTCCTTTTGAATTTTCAATGGAGAGAATAGTAACTACCTAAAAGTTAGTTATATTTTATGACAGAGGAATGTCATCTGTCAAATTATACGGAATAGATTGAAAACAAATGAGAAGTGAATTATTAAAGTAGATACACATAATGATAATGTTCTTGTTCAGAAACTTACTCTGTGGATTTGTTTAATAATTCTGTAGTTAATGGTAGCATGTGCTAGTTAAATTGTATAGAAAGACAGGTAATTTGGTTGTGTGTTATGCACAGAGAATGTACATTAATAAAGCAAAACGCAAGTAGCGTAGGTATCCTTTTGTGTAAGCTATATCCTTGGTTTTAAATGAGGGAAGTTAGGTAAACTGTCGGCTAATGTAGCAAACGAAGACAAGACAAACCCCGCATTTCAGTTTAGATGAGTTAAGTTGACTATAATTACTGACTGGGACCAAGAGACAAGACAGGATGAGGACGGTGGAAAATGGATATCATAAATCCAAAGTCAAAACGTGTAGACTTGAGGTGGCTATATAAACCCTGCCTACCTATTTTGACTTGGGAGAGAACAGAAGTCGCTAGGATGTGGAAAATTATGTGTACTTTAGAAATACTACACAATAGTACACCTCTCCCTAGCTATTAACTATCAAATTATGGCGAGGACACTGCGTGAATAAATAAAAAGGCTGAACCAACGAACTCCTTCATTGCTGGCCTAGGCTAGATCAGTGAACTGAACTATAATATGACCTATGCACAAGTGTCTTTAGCTTTATGTATACGATGGAGCTAATTGCCACATAATACACTCTATGCTAATGTATTAATGTAAGTATAATCCGCAGATAGAAAGAATAACTCACAAGACAACAACACACATCGTAAAGGGAAATAAATTAATAGTGGACGTAGGTAGCTCTTGTTATCCCAGATACTACAACGTAAGAAAGCCATTCTTATGGCTAGAGAAAACATAATAATATTTCATTCTACACAGAATATTAGAAGTAGGAGTTACTTAGTTTAGCATTTTACATGTTTTGGCTAAACCAAATCAAACCATGGAACATTAGTTTTATTTTCCTGTCCATGTTACCTTACGTTATATGAAATTAGAATAATACTCTGTATACTTGGAGACTTGGAACAATTTGTAGTTTGGTGTGCAGCAGTGGTTGAACTTGGTTGGCTGTGTAAAGACAAGGAGGATGTGATATTGTAAGTTTGTTTTCTAATGTAATTTAATGGTGGGAGCATCATCATCATCCTCCATTATTTATTACGGTGCAGACTTGTAGTTTACATGGCACACAATACTAAATACTATTCTCCTACGTAATAAGGCTCTCCCGTAATAAACCGAATATTAGATGGGCACAAGAAAAAGCCGAACCTTTTTGCCCTGCCTGGTTTACTACGTTAATAAATACGCGGTGTATGTTCGTTGCTCAATCTTCTTCCTTGCTGGCTAACATACCGCTAGGGCTAAGGGTATTAATTTGATAAATGGACCTACCTTTTAGTAACTCACACAATATAAGAGAGTATGCTTACACAATCAGTTGCTTTTAGCTGGTGCTCTGAGAAATTATGTATAAAGCTCATACACACACGGTACATAAATCCCCAATCTTCTTATATAATGAAAATACATAGATATCACATAAAATACATCTCACTTTCCTTCTCTCAACCTTTATACACTTATTTAGACTCAGATTTGATAAAATGCTTTGTTGATTTAACCTGAACGGGCCTAACTCCTAACCGAACCGGCCCGAGGAGCGAAAGCAAAGGAAAGTTAAATAAACCCACCTACACTCAACAAATTCCCTTACAGCTAAAATACATAATGATGCAATATGTATGGACACACAATGTCAGGAACTCAGCTAGACTACTAATACACACCGTGCACTGTGTACTTAGTAAACATTCAAATTGCATATTAATCAAATTAAATCATCGAGGAAGTGTAGTGTGGAACGGACAAAATTTTAGCAGATTCAATTACACTTCAGTTAGAAATCCTAGAAGTGCAATGTAAATAGGTAGGTCAAATTACTGTGGATCATACTATGCAGGTTTCCTAAAATTTTAACTTGCAATACCTACGAGGATTAAAATGTGCTGATTCAATGGTTAACATGATGAACGGCAAATTGTAAATTATTCATTTGTGATCTAATGTTACATTAATTTGAACTCAGATGGCAACAGCGAATAGGTCGGATAGAACATAATGCAAGTTGCGAGGAAATTGAATTAATTTTTTAAAGAGAATTAAATAGTTAATTTTTGTGAAACAAGCCTAGATAAGGATGATAACAATTAATAGGGATTTAGAATGCATATGCAACCTGTAGCCTTTTGTGTACGAAAGATGTTATTAGTACTTAAGGTAACCTGATAAGATTTAGCTTCATGAAAAATTAAATTACCAAGAAAAATGCATTTTTAAGCAATTATACTTACAAGTTGTGAGAAAGGAAGGATGTTTGCATTTTTTACTTGTGTATCTTGCAGTGCATAAAATATTAGCATTCCTGTGTAAATAAATAACAGATTTAATTTCAATTATGCTAACAAGTGAATAGACAAGAAAGAAAAGAGCAAACTAATGCACACAGCAGACAGACGACTAAACCTGAACCTGAAGAGTACACAGAATGGCACTACCATCATCTTATAAATAACCTAGAGCCATAGTATGAATATTCATAAGCGAAGCTTCACATAATAATTTTATTGAGATAAACACAGGTCTTCACTTTTCCTTACAACGCCTCTACTTCTCCTGCCTCTGTATTTCTACACATACTTGCACTAGTCTTGTTCGGGGCGGTTTGCATTATTTGCTAAATCTTAAGATGTCTTATAATGCATTTACCCACATACAGATATTATACTGTACACATTATTACAATGCTCCTTTCGTTAATAATATATGCGTGCTATAATTTACAATTTTGTGCACATCAACACACAACCAGATCTGCAATCACAACTTAATTTAACTTCATCATTTTACAATTTATCTTGCCATTCGCATTCTGTGAAAAAAATAAAATTTAAAAACAGTCTGATACAAATATCTTCATTGCAGGCCTCAATTTAAAAAAGTATAGGCTTCTAGTAAACACTGGATGAATTCGTAATATCCAATTGCAAGACAAACCCATCATAATAGTTGTCTTATATAGCATTTATAATTTCCCGCTTCTCGGTGGTAAAGGTGACTTGCGCATCACATTTCGGTTACACCATCGGTCACAGAACATGCATACATAGGTTTTATTGTTATACCTCCGTACCTTATATACACTGTATACCTGAATATATACAGTATACCTGAGTATATCAACTGAACTAACTTAATCAATGCGAAACAAGGTTTGGAAATACTAAATTTTGTCTGTAAGTAATATTTGGAGCATGTACAATAACTGCCCTAATTTAAGCAACCTAAAATCTAACAGTATAGTATCTACTATTAACCTATTACTATAATACTAGTACGATGTTATATTACACCTCTATGTATTGTCTACAGATGGTTCACTAACAAAGCCTTTAGTTGTAGCAAATAATCAAAAAACTGAACATAGTGATGCAGTTTCATTGCTAGTCTTACACACAGAATATTCTTTGTAGTTGCTGTGTAGTGTAATAATAGTAAATGCAATGTGTGAATGAAAAAAGGGTTTTCATCGAGTAAAAAATAGGTACAATGGAATTTTACTGTTTAGGATGGTCATCTTTAAGTTTAATTTAGTCTGAAGCAGCAAAGCACAGAAGAGACTTTGCGTTAATAATAAATGATAGGGACGAGGATTGCGTAATAAGAAGGTTTGCTCAATTCATAATAGAAAATAAGATTACAGATGAAGATAAGTTCATTTCTGTACTCATTATAGTATTTAGGAGTACCTACGGGGAATTGTGAAAGCAATTCTGATTTCATCTCAAATAAGTATCGAAAAGTTTTGCCTACTCATATTGTTAGTTGACTCAACAATGGCAATGTAAAATTTTACAAATCTAAATATAAATACTGTACAGGTATGGTAGATAACTACGTAGATATATTTTTAGATCTCTTATTCAGTAGATTTTCTGCAGATAGTCGAACACACGTTATAAAAATAACTGTAAGACAGTGTATATCTAAGAGTACATAGTATATCATTTTGTTATCTGTCTATAAGGAGCTAGACTATATTTTTTATATTCTAGTTCAGTTGAGTAGGTGGTTTCCTTTGGCTTTGTATTGGTGTTACTGAGTTAATAATTCACAATTCGCTTTTCAAGTTTTCATCCCTCTTTGCGTGCTTGGCTTAGGCCAGCATGTAGATATGTGGACAGAGAATATTCTCGAATGTAAATATTTCCTTCATAAATCACAAATCAACAATCATTAGCCTACAGTACGGACAGTATTGCATCAGTTTGTGTGGAAAGAGTTTGAAAATCTCATAAATCATGTTGAATGACTAGAGCTACTGCATGGACTAACTAGCGCAACTTCTTTACGGGCGTTTATTAAGGAAGAATGTGTGTCCACATGTTATCCTATGCTTATTATGTACCTTGCCTACTAAATAAGTAGCTACTGTGTGTGTCTGTTGGTATAAGGATACTAAGTATGATGAATTACTCGAAGAAAATCATTTCTTATTTGTTTTGTATTGTAGTCAGCATAAAAATTGTGGCCACCTACTTTATTTACTGCAAACAAACCATTAGAGGTCCGGCAAAATAGGCTAGGAAAAGCAATAATAGTGCGATGGTGGATAGGAGAAGAATGGAATCTCCAGAAAAAAAGAAAATTGAATTGAATTTCACAGGGAAAAGGCTGTCGAAGGCGAGGCTGTGTTTTTCTTGTGTAGATATTTGACTAACTGACTGGCTGACTTCTGTGGCCTATTTCGGTGATAATTCTTTTTCTTTGGTTTGGTGAAGAAAAGGTAATTCCCCGCCCCAGACGGCGGTAGGTGCTATTGCTGCTGTTGATGTGCGAGTATCAAATGAAGAGCAGTTTCGAAAGCATAAAGGAATCCAATTGCTGGGGAGAAGTTGAAAAGGACTGGTGTGCGATGTGGCTGGGTGTAGGTGCGTGTGACGTGACGTGAGGAGGGCTTTCTTTTCATTTCATCAACAACTTGGCTTTGACTTGACTCGTCTTGTCTCCTGTAGTATCCTTTGCTTTCCTTTCGTCTGCCATTGACATGAAATGACATGAGACGACAAACACAACCTAAGATGTGGTTTCCTTTCTTCGCATATCTCAATGCTCTCTACATCACCGCAGGTCTTTGACTCCCATCCAATACTAATCTATATTTCCTATGTCATATACACTCCATTGAATGCCGACACGTTCACCTCCACCTAAACAGTCGCCACATCACTAAAGACTCCTTATTACAAATATTTGTTCGAATTCCCTACATCACAATTACTGCCTTTGGCTCCAGCATCTTCAGCACTACATCTCTACTGCTACTACCATCTTACAAGGGAGCGTCAGCACAAATTTACGTAACCCAGATTTCACATTCTCCGATATTCGCTACAATCCACATGCTCTTCCTCATTTCATATGGCTACACCTCATTTTTAGAACTTTTTATGCGGAATAGGAAGTAAATGGAAACATTCGACAAGTACCATTGACTCTAAAAAAGTGAATTTTGCATAATCTAGGTTTAAGAACGGGAAAATACTAAAATCCGGGTAACGTTGCTTCTTGTATTATTTTTTGCTGAACATTTACAAAATTGGCGTGCAGAAGATGTTTTCCATTTCTGAAATAACCATCGCCGATTTAGTCGAAACACCGAATTGTTATTCATATGGGTATGATAGGTTTGTGGCGACATTCCCTCGTAAGATATAGATAGTAGGAAATCTATTTCGAGTAAATTCTATTTACAATTTCCAGAAAGTAAGTCAAGTGTTTGGAAAAGTACATACTATATTTAATATTCTACGTTATACGGTAGGTATAGGTACTCTGCTGAGTGTAATCCTTTTCATTCCCAGAAGGTATGTACTTCTGATATTATTTCTGTGTCTAGTCAAGTATTAAAGTCCAGTCGAGCCATAGCCAGTCTCATGAAATCCTTTTCTCAAGAAAACTCTGAAAGAGTGTCTAGTTCTGACTTGATGAATAGAGACTTAGAATTTCTGTTTAGTTAGCCTCTTTCCTCTCTTTCTAATAACTTTTCTGTCTGTCTATCTGTATGCGACAACAATCCGAATCCTCTTGAAACAAAATTAAGCTCAGCAAGGAGTGTATCTTACGTACACAAAGCTGCTTACAATAGGAGGCTTAACAAAGTAAAGTAAACCACAACTTTTCATTATGATTAGTCATTATTCTGATTACACAATTGATTCCGTGTCACAAATCTGAGTGTAGGACGAATTCATGTGATTGCGTAGGTATTTATAGTTCAAAATTAGCAATCGATGAAACAGGCATCCAGAGTGACCAAACTGGACATTGTAAAATCATGTTACCTACCTAACAAGTTCGTCTTAGGTGGTTTTTGGGCCTTTGACTTCCTTTGGCTGCGTTAACTTTCGCTGTGGCTTGCTATAATGAGTCAAGTGATACTGGTATGTTTTCTGTTAAGAGTCAGATCACAGTGTGTAATGGAAATAAGTAGACTGCAATGCAGTGTGGTAAGGAATGATTGACAGACATGAGAATGAGAACATAGGAGATTCACAACTCCGCCTCCTGTCATTCCCTGCAACTTTTCCATTCGGAGAGGTTCGTCATTCACTCATCAAGACTTATAACGAGACAGGACAACTCATCTATTTCTTGACTTATCCTTATGTACATTATGTTATCTCTGCAGTGTAGCCACACTTATTTCCTATATCTCTACTAAATGTAAATACTAGATTCATTTAGTATACTAACTTCTTTTGATTAACAATGTAAACCCAAAAATTGTATATAAAACAATAAGCCTAGGTTCTAGCCAGTTCCAGTTTTTATGATCTATGTACCTCACTGCTGGTCTGAAATATTTACAACGTGCACCAGATGATTAGTAGTCCAGAGCCACTCCAGAGAAACTATGTAGATCCTAGAGGAAGGTTAGTTTAGTTAGTTTTCGACTTTTTTCAAATATTTTTATGGTTAGCATACGCATGGTTCAACTTTTGTGAGTTAATCAGATGAGTTGCTTTGTTTTTCAGTTGTCTTGTGCTCTCCCTGTGGAATGGAGTGAAGGGTAGGGGATTGGAAAATTAATTTACAATTTATAATTAATAAAAATACACACAGACAACAAAGAAGAAAAAATAAGGATCTTTATTGTATTTTCTGGTTTATTTAAGTAACACGTTTTCGAAGGATTTGTGAAGTGCTACGGGATAAGTAAGGGAGTAGAGCAATCGTTGATATCTCATTACCTGGCTTATTTATTTCATACAGATTCAGTCTGTATATCTATGGGAAAACATATTCAAAGACTGTAGGTAGTATATCCAGGTTGTTAAGCATATCAGCACATCGCTTATATAGTGTTGCTCATTTATCGTGGTTAATCGCATGACGTGTCAGATCATTAACTTTTCTTCATGATTCCCCTTAATCATAATCAAGAGTTGAATGTGGACATTCTAACCTCATCTGTGCAGTAATTACAATGCAATATGAATCTACCTATTTGTGGGTTAAGTGTGGAAACATAAACACATACACAACGCGAGTTACGTTATTATTACATATAGAATACAAATTACCAGAGCTAGAATGTAAATACGTTATACGTTGTTCTCTGCAAATTAAGTCCTCTCATTGTTGAAAAAATTACCAGATTGTTAGATAGATAGCTATTTAGTTGGAATTGGGTTATTATCTCATACCACTATTCACCAGGAACATTGCACTACGCTTAGATATCTTTTTCCATCTACAAATACGTAGGTAGAAGTGGAAGGTGGAAGCAATAAGTGTGATGATAGTAAACCAAAAGGAAACTATGCATTGTCTAAGTAGTCGATATTTATGCAGTAGGCATATTCTCATATGAATGCAGGACTCAGCCAATCTCCTCTTTGTAAATGAAATTACTAATAACAGTGTTTAAGTTTGATTAAGAGAATAATAACTGCAAGCAACTAATTGGATTCTACAGGTGGAAATTAAACTCTAAGTGGGTGCATTGTAAATAACACTCCAAACGACTCACTTACTCTATATAAATACATCAATGCTTTATTTATTATTACGGTAGTAGTAATTAATAAGAGTTACTAAGAATTCCGTACCCACCCCGGACTCATAAATATCAAACCTTGAAAATAATAATATTAATCAATTATAAACTTTTTTATGTGCAATTAATTTAATACTGCCATTTACAATTTTTAAGAACCAAAATATTTTGTCGTAATTCATAATTTCAGGTCAGTAGTGTCGCGGTAACTATTTTCCATTAGTGTCACTGGCTGATGAAATCAGGGTTTCGTGCACTGTGATCTGACAAATATTGACGCAACCTTTAGAATTGTATCTTTTTGGTGGTGACAAGTGGTGACGACCAATTCAAAGGTATTTTATTGAGTAAGTTGCATAGCCCACCTGTATCGTCATCGAAGAACACGTTTCTGTGATGAATAATAGATTTAGATGAGGATGACTGTATACTTTAGATGTGGTTGAGGTCTTAGGTTAGTTTAGTGACGATATCTTGGGAATTGTTTGTATTTGTGTT
>JABASH010002741.1:0-18942 GCA_019776445.1 Tomocerus maximus | reverse complement strand
CCATACTTATTGTATCCATGACTGTTGTAATATATTACAGGAAAATTTAACATACAAATGAAATGGATTCTAACTCTTACTTGAATTTTCTTGTCAAATAAATTGCTACAAATATTCTTTAAATTACTACTTAATGCTATTAATATTGATGACCAACATTGCCATAACCAATCATAATTAACTAATTTACAACTGATAAATAATAGTATGCTATGCTAGAGTTTAATTTGAAAATCAGTGTTCAAATAAATAATATCATGGTTAAGCAATAAAATCAAAATGTTTTGTACCTACTTGTGAATGAATGAAACGGGTTGTAATTTCGAGCTGTACGGTAGTACTGGATTACGCGCAAGCCAATTTTAAATCGGTATATTACTTTTAAAACTATATACAGTAACACTTGAAAGCTAATAAAGGTGAAACAACAACTGCTACGCCAATATGATAAGCAAGCCCCGTCTAAACTTACTGCTCCTAATATACTTCTATATTAAAGAAATTAATTTTTTTGAGATACGACTAAGAACCTTTTTCAATTTAAAATGACAAAAATTTCCAAAATACATGAATGATTCTACAAATAAATCTGAATACTATAAATACTTCAAAAAATATTTCCAAAACACTATTTAACACGCAAAAATAGTACTAAAAATAGACTGAATGACTGAACGTGTGACTGTGACACTGAGATTTTACAACACTAATTAAAAGTTCGTATCTACAGAAGAGAGCCATATTTATTTTGGTTGCATATAAATTAGGTTTTCATTCTGTTAAGCTTAAATAACTTTACGCGTTTTACATTGACAGTTCAAACTTCAAACTACAGCAAAAATAATACGTTTGAGTACATCTGTAATTTAAGCTTACTATGGAATAAAAAACCTCAAATAAATTAAAAAATACAACAGTGGCAAGTGCTTTGCCATATCACAGGTCATGCAGTGGACCCCAGGGATTTCACCATCAAAATAAAATTCACGGCATCATTGTGGATCTTTTACAGACAAAGATTTAAACCGTCTTTTCAAATGCTCTGACCGAATGGAAAATTATACTTCCAAATGCATACTACTTATATTAATGAATATTTCTAGAAAATCTTTCAGTAGTAGGTACTATCCATCCATTCTATGGTGGACATTCAGAGTAAAAATATATTGGACAATACAACACAATACTTAATAAGCATAAAAGCCAAATTACAGCATGAAGTAACTGCAACCACAAGTAATTATTAGCTGGCAAAAACACAAGTGAAAGCAACATTTTAGAGATAAAAAATAACAGAGACGAGAAAATAGATTTTGCCTACATGTATAACTTCCATGTACATATGATGTCACATTGGCAGGGATTTGTCCCAATGCTGCGAAAACAAAAAGAGGATATCCCAATTAGTCAAGGCAAACTTGTGGAATATAAAATTTGTATCATACATAAAGCTAAGTAGCATAAATTAGAGAGGCAACAAACGAAATGAAAACAATCAATGCAAATAAATAGGATTGGGTACAGTTCACTCACATCCCAAGAAATTCGTTTTAGCTCCTCCCAATTCAGCATACATAACTACTAATAAGAACATCGAATTGAAAGTACTAGCAAAGCCGCATTCACGAATTAACCACACAAAAGATGACGGTAAAGAGTGGTTGCAGCTTAAGCGCTGACGAATGAATAGGATCAAAGCTCAGCAACTGACAACTTAAACAGTCTACTACAGACATTGTCCATGAAATTGATTTTTAAGCAGGGGCATTAAAAGAAGCAAACGAAGAATTGTCATAGTAAACAATGAACACTTGTACTAATACATTACGGCATATGATAAAATTATAATGGTTATCTAATAAAACCTCAAGATCCGATTCCTTACCGAGCCATTTGATGTACGAATTTAAAAGAGAAACAACTCCACGCATATCCCAGATATAAGGATACAATTCATATAATAGCTCTCTATTAGAGATCGAGTTTAACTTCGTTAATAGTCTATTTAAATTCTCAGTTGATTCTCCAAACTTCAATGCCCGATTGAACCATTCCATGACCTAATTCAGACAAATAAATTAACAAACTGTACTTCGCTGTATAAATAAAAAAAATAATGCTTTATAAAATGTCAGTATACCTCGGGCTTTGACTTGTCTCTAGCTGATATACCCGCGACGAGATTCGAATTTGTTTTTAGCCATTGAAACTCTGTCAATATTTTCAGTCCTTGAGCTCCATGCTCGAAAGGTAAATAAAAAAGGTCACAAAGGAGTAGAATATCATCTACATTCAGTTCCTCTTCTTGACTGGACTTTAAGTCTTCGTCAACCGGAGTTTCCACCTAAACCGAATTAAATTATCACAACTTGAGTATTAACTAAAACGTTCATTTACTTACACAAAAATTATTTTTTTAAACCTGCATAGATGAATGAGGAGTATTTGGTTGATTGTTTGGTCCGGATCCCTCAGGTTCCGAATCTAAATTCATAACACTTACCGAGGTACTACTTGTGCATGCCACTTCGTCAGGGCTCGACATTTCCTAGAAGATAACAATGTAAACCTTTATTTTTAAAATAATTGAATGTCATAAGTTGTCTTATAAATTTATTATTTAATTATTACAATTTCTTGTGAACACGCTTTCATATCTATATAATCGGTCTTATTTTTATTTATTTTATGTATTTTTATATTTTAAAATTGAAGCTAAATAATAAAACACCGGAAACCTCGGTGGTTGATTGCTAAATACTTTTACCTGACATCGATAAATATGTGATAAATGTCGGCAGTTTATACAACATATTATTTATATATTATTTTTACTACTCACTTGGGATCGCTCCGCAGTGTCCGCCATAAGTACATCTTCTCCTGATTTGTCTGGAACAATGACCATATGCTCGGGAGGAGACCGATTAGGAGGAGTTGCCGTATTACAGTCCATTGGCTCAAGACCTGAAGACTGACTCTATTTATGCAGGCAAACCAAAATGCAAATTAAATAAATAATTGATTTGATAATTACATGTTCTTCAAAAAACTTGACTTTTCACGAAACTTAAAAAATTGTTTTAAAGAAAAACAAATTCAGCAGATGCAAAGCAAAAATGCAGTGTTAATGAAACAACTAAATACATGTTAGTGATGTTAGTAGTCGTAAAGCTTAAGCAAATAAAAATGTTTAGAAAATAGAAGTGAGGAATTATGAAAAATTCAATTTATGCCGTTTTGCCAGCTATTTCGTGGTTTCTTTCATAGCTCAGAAAAACAGCTCGGTGAACTCCCACATTTCAAATTTTACATCTGGGGGTAGTGACATTTACAACCAAGACCAAGTAGTGCCGTTTTCGTAATATATAATGATGAAACAAAATTAAGTTATTCAACTTAAATTCCATACTATATATGCTCATGTGTAGTGTGCATCTATATATGGGAATGTTTGATACAACGGATTTAATGCAGTCCATGAATTCAGTTATCAGTCAATTAAAAATGTATTATAGTCAATATTGCCTGACAAAATATATAATGGACCTTTATAATTTATAATGCACATTACTGGTGAGAATTTCGGAGGTTTGCTAAAAGTTTCTTCTCAGTTTTCTTCAACTTATTAAATGAAAGGTACATCATCTAAAGTTGAACTTAACTTGGAAAATTTTGCCTTTGCATTGTGAATTTTTATTGTGGGACAAATGATAGGGCTATTGCGGATTTAAACTGAAGGCTAGAATTCGAAACAGAAAGTCCATCAAGAGAGGTCCTACTAATAGAGCGGTAACTGTTTTAGGGTCTTTCGAATGGCAAGCTTTGCCAGTAAATGTAAAATATATTTAAATCTGGTTGTGAAATGCCATTACCCTCATGTAAAAATTCCCAATATCCAGAGAGACAGTATAATTAAATAAAAGTTTTTTTACCGAGTCTATTCTATCCACTTATAATAAATATCAGACAAAGGATACATACACTATTATTATATCAACACAGTGTTAAGGTAAAAGTACAGGATAAAATAAAATAAAAACCAATGCAATTGCAAGGATGACTGGATGGACGATGGATGCCTCCCAAATCTTTCATTCACGTGCAGGTTTTTTTCTTGGCCAAATACCATATATATCTATCAATAGACAATTGTCTACTTCCTCTAGTTATTAATTCTCCGAAATAATATCGATAATGCCGTAACAGATTGCGTAGATATTGTAATGTCCTACGAAAATCGATATACATTATTTACCAAGCCATGGCTATAATTTTCGTTTTTTTTAAAATTATATTTCTTATACCCTATACTGCGTGTCAATATGATCAATATATTTCAGTGCATAACAATATTTCAACTGGTAGCTCATAATAAAGTATTAAGTGAAATTAACTTTTACTTTAAGATTATAAACACTACGTTACGTGGTACTAAGTATATCCACGATGATAAAATCGGCATTTCGAAACCTTTTCTAATATTTTCTGGCATTTTTAATTTTCGATGATTTATATGAGCATCATCTGTCTGTATATACTAATAACTGATATTTGCTTTGCCACGAGTAGCATAGTGGAAATTCGGGTTTCAGTGGCGGTGGTGGAATATTTTTATCGCACTAATACGAATATAGGTAATTAAAAAACACTACGTTATTTTTCATACTTTCATCAATCACAGTACTGGTAATTACGGTACTGGTAATATATCTAAACCACATATTTTGGGAGGGACAAATTGACATAAATAATTAACATAAATGAACTCCTAGGTATATGTTTCATAATTCTAAAGAAATCGGTTGTAAATTAGTATACCATTAATGCAATATTGGGTTTTGCAGAAAAGAAGTTTCATGCACATTTTTATAAAATAAAAAGAAAAATTTAAAAACAAAGCATTTAAGCCGAAAATTCAGAATGCAGAGTAAGTAGTCAGTTATAAGACATAATATTACCAAATTCAAGCACCACGCACAAGCGTCAAGCTTGAACAAACAAACTTAGGGTGCCTCTTAAGCATAATATTACATAAGGTAAGGATAAGTATTTATACGAGCAAGAATTTGGCATGAAGTCGGGCAAGACATTTAATTTTTTAAGTCAAACCTGGGGTGTCTCATCCGAATTATTCTTTAAATTCGAGTGTTCGATTCCAGGCATTGGAGCTAGATCATTAATCCCAGCATCAGTAGAACTGGATCTCACAGCATGAACAAAATCTCCGCATACAATCTGCAGAAATAAAACATTATAAGAAAAGAATATCGTTGAAAAACGTCTGAAAATAGTAAAAGAACAGATTGCTCCGGTCAAACCTTATTTTCAGAGGCCAGACTGTTCATCACGGTTGAGGCTGGAGTGGGTATGATAATGTTGCTCCCATTCTGCATAAACACAAAATTATCTGGATAAATATACCTACGTAATTAATTCGAATTCAATGCAGATAAAGCCAACCGTTGCCACTGATCTCTTACTACTCACATATTTAGTCCTTCAAATGTTTTCCTAATTAAACACAATCAAATGTATCACATTTAATACTTTGTTTTAATAATTGATAGAATTATTTTGTCCCTACATACAGGTTTCCCACAGCTGTTATACCAAACTTTCAACACTTAAGTTTAAATCCTTCGACCAAACTTTCAAAATTGTAATAATGAGACGATACTTATAAAAAAACTGCTTTCCTGGGCATTCCTAAAATTACTTTTTCTACTTATACATATTTTGAGAAGAATGTACCTCGACAATAGCGTTCAATTCTCTGGCACTGCAATTGACTGTAGGAACACTTGGTATTGCTGAAGGCAGTGCAGATTGAACATCTGTAGTGCCAGTGATACTAATGCAGGTATTAACAGATGGTATAAGTGGTACTGGTGCAGCGACTATTTGAGGTTTCACCATTGGCCCCCACATTGATTTGTGCTTTTTGAATTCTGCCAGCCACTCCTGTTAATCACAAAGGTATGGTAATACTTTTTGAAAAAATCACTCAAAACCACTACTGGGGGAATCCCCAATACAATACAAGAATTCAACATTGACAATCCCCAAGTAGTGGTTTTGAGTGAATTCTGGAGCCAATACGTTTTAAAAAATCACTCAAAACTACTACTGGGGGAATCCCCAATACAATACAAGAATCCAGCATTGACAATCCCCCAGTAGTGGTTTTGAGTGAATTCTGGAGCCGACTATTAGCATACCTGAGAATTTCCATAAATATATTAAGCTTAAAATTTTATGTCATTAAAATGAACTTAATGTTACCTTGATGGCTCGTTTAAGAGCCACTAATGGATGGTAAACGTGCGGGTCGAGGTTTTCGGGCACGTGCCGATTTCCAGATTCAGTTTCAGTCTCTAATTTTGCATCCGCATTCATTGACTCTTCTGAAAACCAGTTTAAAAAAAGTATTTATTTCAAGTGTTAATGAGATATATAGTTGTATCCATTGCTAATCAAACAAATACATGCAAATATTATTGACTAATATTTACAACTACTCACCAATTTTTTTCTTTGCGTCCACTGAACAACGACTCCATTGTGCTAAGGTATGAATAGCAATAAAATTGGCACCATACTCACAGTTTGGATTTGTTAGGACACCTCTTAGTCTTGGAATTAATTGTGGTGAACGGCCAGCGTAAGGTCCTAAGAACAATCTTTTTTGATCGTAATCATTAGCATGAAGGTTATCCCAAATTACAGGTGGTCGGCGTATCGTTTCGGTAACTTCTTCAATCGATTCTACAGTGACATCTTTCGAAATAACCTTAGGACCTATAAAAATTGTGATTGTTAATTTTAAACAATTTAATTATGTCTTAAGCAGTAGAATATTTGTGGTTAGAAATTGGGTCACTTTATTATTACCAGAAACATTTTAATGAAATACTTAACTAAAGAACATTTGACTGCTGTAATCTTTACCTGTCCACATTATGTCAATTCTAAGATCCAATTTAGCTCCAATAGTTTTTAGATATTCGGAAGTTCTGACATTGGGTACGGCTCTTGTTGCACAATACTGAGTTGGACAAAACAGAAAACGACTAACATTGATGTGCTGGAATGCTTCATTGGTCACAGACACTTGGGCATGGGCAAAGGACTTGAACATTTCTTTATCAGCTTTTGACATTTCGGGGTCAATGTCATCGAAGAGTATCGCAAAGGCAGTACATCCCAGCTGGTTGACCTAAAATCAATAAATGATATTACTGTATATATTCTCCGAAGTTAATTAGTTGGTAACAACAAAATGTTCGATAAATACGTGCGTACAATCATTATTCAATTCATGCATATATATACTTAGTAATTATTCCCAGATAATTAAAATAGAATAATTAATTTCGCACCAACCTGTTCTAATTTCCTCTTTAATGCAGTCACGTCTTTAGAACTTGAATATACTATGTCTAAACCAGGAGAAATGGCATAAATAAATCTAATTCCGCTTTCCTTCGCTGAGGTTATCAGACTATTAAGATGTTCGGCTTCTTCAACAGTATACAGCTCACGCCAATACGCTCGATGTTTATAATCATCCTTAGGAGCATACAAATAGGAATCCATACCCCACTTTTTCATCCTTAAAATCATCAAAACAATTCGCTTAAAAAATGAAACCTTTTAATATTTAAGCAAGTTGTTACTTACTTTTGGAAAAGATCCTTCCGCTGTTCAGTTGTCCAAGGTCTACCGTAGAACCCTAAAAAAAGAACAATTTTATGTTTTATATGCTGAAGTGAATGATTGGATCGTAGAAAAAGAGCTGCCTACAGAAACACCTAGAAATATTTTGTGCTATGACACTTGTGTCTCTTTAAGGCAGCGTCCTCACATTCTACACTCTATACTCTAAATTAATAGGAACATATGAGCGATAAAGTCTAAAATAAATCTCTGGGACATTACCTTCCACGACTCCGCAAATAAAATCGTCATCTCGATTAAAGCTACTCCTTGAGTCCATATTATTATGATGCGTTGTAAATACTATTTAGGTTTTTATGGCGAATGTCAGGAGGTCTAGAAAGTCTAGATATAAACATGTACGATTTAAAAAATTACCATTCACATAAAAATATTTCAAGAATTGCTAGAGAAAATCCAATTGATATTTAATGTGCCCATTTTTAGCGACCTGGACGCGACGCGCAGCAGAGTTTTTCTTAGAAAGTGTACTTATTTGACCCAGTTTTTAACATTTTCCTATTTATAAGGCTAAACGAAAATTGACTTAATCAGCAGGTGCTTATCGGTGAAACAACGAAAGCAGTTTTTCCGAAAACAAATCAGCAGTAAAAATTCGGAGACAGTTAAAAATCGACCAAATTTCGTACACTTTTTGAAGAAAAACAATAAAGCTAGCAATTTTTGTGGAATATTTGAACTTTTCTGTTTTCTAAGCTTTGTTATCATAATTAAACTGAAGTACACAGATTACAGCCTGTATTGATTTTAATAACCGACAATTGATTTCTGTTTCACAGGAAATAATTTTATTCTGCCAAATATATTCCACATGTTACATAGCTATTTCTATTTCATTTTGAAAATTGTTTCTTTGTTATTTAAAATAACGTGAGCCACATCCAAATTAGGACTTGTCAAGCATATTTTAGTAAACAAGCTGTTAGTAATTAATTGATAGTTTTAAAATTTGATGCATGGCAAATTAAATTTTATTTTTTTCCACGTTTAAATCAGCGCTAACCTACGGTTTAATATTGGACCGAAAATACTCACCTTGAATGCTATTTATTAGTTAAAGGAACAAATTATTGATTTAATGTCTATAGGCAATTTTTCGATTTCTTCTATATGTGCGCGATCACTAAAAACCTTTTTCAAATAAAATGGACTATACGTTCTCAATTGATTAAAAATCGGATCTTTCTAATGTGATTCGCTTCTGTCATATGACAATGAAATACTCAACAACAGATTTAGCAACTTCCCTCCTATTAGTATTAGCTGCAAGGCTACAACTTACAAAGCTACAACACTGCCCCACAGAAGCAGAATTTACAGGGTCATTTATTATATTGGCCTATCCAACTATATAGCCCCTTACAAACATTACTAGCCTTACCGCACTAACTGCAGAAAATCTCGTTGAGAATCTATAAAACCTAATTTTAACTCATTAATTGTGTTATCTAATGGAAATGGAAGCTCAACATTCTACAAATCCTCTATAGTAATTTAGTTTCAGTTGACTAAGGAAAACTATTTTTAAATGACAACTTTTACAGTATAGTATCTAAATAATTACCTAGGAGATATTATTGGGAATAGGACTAGGTATACTGGTAGCTTAAGCAAAACAATTGAAATGGAACATTTTTTCACTGTGGCTCGAATTTACCGAAATTCGAGCCAAATGAATGTCAGTACTACACTACACTTGACTACCCTACTCTTGTGCATACCAACGAAACAATTGAATTTTTAATTGTTTGTTGTAACTACCTTATAACATAACAGTAATCTCATAGGTAACTACTTTGGTATAGTATAGTAACCTCAAATTTCAAACTCAATCTTAGTATCTCTTGGTATGTCCATGAAATAAATACTTCAAATATCTAAAATATTTTGTGGCAAATGAAAACCCCAAGAGTTTGAAACTGAATTTTGGAGGTCATTTTAGTTTTGACAATTTGTAAGAACTAGTAAGAAGTAATGCATAATAGTTAAAGAATCCTGAATGAAATCAATGGCTACAGTCCACTGTAATAATGTTGGTTCAACAATTAATAGGATTGGCAGTAGTTTTGTTTTTTAAAGGTTTGGATTCGTTAGTAAACCAATTACCAAATGGGAGGAATTTCAGGCGAAAATTTCCGTGACTTGGACTAGCGCTGGGAAACTGCGAATATTCCAACTAACTTCTCTGCATATTTCACGAATTCTGTAATTTTGGAAAATAGTACTTATAGGCGACTTTGGCTATGCCAATTATACTACACACCCGGCCGTGCCAGCATATATAACTCTATGCGCTCGTATAATTGCATTTTGCGGACACGAATACTTAACTCTTATCTGTAGTTGGCTGGCCTTATGAATGGACCTCATAGCCACCTAACCGTTTTGCATTGTGAGAATGATGCAACGGTGACCCTGTACAAAACTGAGTAAATCTTTCTAGTGTTTCTAGACCTTTTTCATGGTAGGAATTTCCAACGGGAATGGCACTAACCTTTTTAGTATTTTCTACAATAGCGGAGACAAAAACATTTGTTTATCCAATTAATAATCCCACCTGAGCATGAGCATATAACAGTATGGCGATATAAGTTTCACAATCATTGAATCATTAAAATAAATGTACCAAACCAAACTAGCCCTACATATATTGTTTTCATCTTTTTATTCATTAAATTGGAAATTTTAATACCAGCTGCCATAATAACGCAGCTTTGCCGTCATCGAAAATTCCAGCATAAAATATAAATTCGCTGGAGATTTCGCATGGTAGTATACAGCGAGACTATGAAAGAGATCACAAAAATACAGGTTGTATTGTATTACACATGGGGTTGCCTAAAATGTTCTAAGATTCTTTGTCACTGATAACGTTGTCGCTTCATCACAATCATCCAGTATGATCCCATGCGAATTCTGCGATGTGATAGACCATTTCAAATCTTCCCATCACGTTTTCCAATTAGTCGTACAAATAGGCAATTAAGTATTAATTAAAGTAATCGATTAACAATCCAAGATCATGCAGATGCAAATCCATTATTTCGCTTCCTATGCCCTACATGTGTTGTAAAAATGTAATCGCTATGTTGTTAGTTGTTGGCATGATTAACGTCGTTTAATGAAATATGAAATAAGTCAAGTCAGATTTTATAATTATGAAATACTGCCGTATTAGACTTATATTTTTTACATACATTGATTTGATATTAGATTGCTGAATTCAAATACATAATTAGATTATTGTATCAAATATTATGAAGCACAAATCGGATGAATGTCCATGAAAAATATAAATATTTCTTGTAAATATGTAAAAATTGAAAATTGGGCAAGAATTTTTAAAAACTACTTGTCTCACCTCACGTAATAATTAGATAATAAGAATAATAGGATCTCATCTCGAATATATAAGCCAAAGGATTCAAAAGAACACCATAGCGCAGCCTACAGTTGATGTAACAACTCATATTCACTCCTTGAAGCAACATACAGTAGATGTCGTATGTATCAATCTCACGAATATTGAACCTTTGTAGATGATTTCTGTATCAGTCAATTACACCTCTCACTAGAAAACCCACTGTATTGTAATCAATGTGCATACAAATAATTATCAAAGGTTCCAAACATCTGAAGTACTTTATCGATTACAGTAAGCGTATAGTAGAATTGTATTTTGTACTGGACTGAAGGTGAAGGTAGTTAGTTACTATCAACCGGCACCTCGAAATATGACCGTCGTGAAATTATTTTTGAAACTTTCTGTCGCTGTACTTTTTGTTCATAGGTACTCATCGCGTCATTCATTTGACACTTTTAAACTCCTAAATTGAACTTAGAATAATCATTTTTTATCACTAAAAAATGGTTTAACAAAAATTAGTATATTCCTTTTCTATTCTTACACAGGTACGAAAGGCTCAGAATAAAATCCAACATACTGAACTATTGTTTACATTTATTATTTAAAAAGGAACATATTTAAAACTGGTAAAATGTTTATTAGAAACATTTGTTCATAAATATTGATGAATTTTAAGCAAGTGGTACGACAAATGTTCAGGTTCAGGCTGTTACATTGTATATGAAGAGGGGCTAAAAGGTTGGCTTACATGACTAAAATGAGAACGGGCTAAATCACAGGTTCCCCGCCCCTTGGCTCTGCAAAAAAATAGAGAAAAACCTTCCGAATGGTGTTGAGTATCGGCCGTATCACCCGTCTCTGAAGATTTTCGGCCAATTTCGAAAAATAGACGCAGAACCATTGGGAACCCACACACTTTCGAATTATAGCATAATCTTGACTGTCATCCTACTATATAAAAAGCTTTTTAGAACAGAATAATGTTTCGGATGTGAACTCCTGTGCCGTACACAGTCGCTGAAGTTTCAAATTTACTATATTGAGCACAACAAAGCACACTCGTCACTGTCGTCACTCGTAATCGATAATGCAATGTTACATTTTTCGGAGTCCCGTTGCGTCATAATATTATGCCAATACGTAGTAAATACGTACATACGTTGCACAGTGTTGCTGCGTGAAGTCCTCCAAGACCAGCATACTTTTCAGACTCGGGCTACTGTTATTCTGTACTCTACCCGTGGATAACTGTGCAGTGACATTCTTTCTGGGACTACTGATGTTGTGGTAGTAGAGCAGTAACAGTAGTGCAGAAGCAGATTGATTATCTGTGCTGTTTCCATCCTGAAGTTTGCAGTTCTGCAGGAGCACTTGAGGCGACGGCGACTAACGGATTACTCTTCTTCAGATTTTCTTCAAATTTGGGATACTTCAGTCCCTTTTTCTAGGGGTTAACCTGGTTTGGGGCACAAAGGTTTTGACCACTGTCCCATCCATTTTATTGGGAGGACTTGGAACTCCAGTTTTTACATCTCCACCTCATTTCTCCACCATATATTGAATACACCAAAGTCTCAGACTATTTACATTATTAAGGAAAATCATGGCCACTTTCTGAAGAAAAATATGAAGTTTCAATCGAAATTGCTGCTCCCCGTGTGGAACGGGCACTTTGTATCTGCCCTTACATTATTTCATGAACGACGAAGTCACGATGGACAGGAAGGTATACGCACTCCCTCCACCTTCCAAATCTTCAATTCAAGATCAGTCTAATCGACCTGCCAGACAGCAACAAGGTACCAACTTAACATTCAACATTTAATTTTCCATCCACTGTCTCCAAACAGCTGATCGCCATTCAATGCATTCAGCATTCAACATTAAGCATTCCCACGACGGGAATAAGCATCCAACAGATTGTGACTGTACTTTGACATTTTATATTTTAATATTTATTAATGTTTAATAAATTGAAACATCAGGTTATATGTATCTTGTCTAGTAGTAATTGGTATTAGCACATTTGACTAGGTTGTAGGTGGTTAAAGATTCACAAGCCAGGAGAATCTAACCCTGTCACGTGTTAAATATTAATGAATTAATATCTATTAGCCGTCACAGCTGACAGCATCATAATAATTATTGACCCTACTTGAGGCTAGGGTCAAATAAATAACTATGTCAATAATATTTATTAATACGTGTTGTAGAATGTTAAGTTCGTATGGAATCATAAAAACAAAAATGCTTCAATACAGGCAATGACCAAAGATTAACGTCACGGTAAGACATAGATGAAAGTAACGAATTCTTTACTTCCTGTTTATTTTATCAGTTCCTGTAAATTGTTTCATTTTTTAAGTTGATGGCGATGTGTAGAAAACTATTTCTATCTGTAAGGAAACATATAACTCTTGACGATCTATTATTCATTATTCTGTAATTAAAATATGGATAGCAAATAATAGCTTTTATCATGTCAGCCAAGTTACTAGATGCAATAGAGAAAGGTAGAGTAGTACGTTTTGTCTACCCTATTCATAATAAATAATCTTGTTAATTGAGTGTCAAAAATTAGTTTCTAATAGTCTTTAAACATCCCTTGATATTTATATAATCTATTGCTAAATAATGCGTTCATTAATTTTAACAGCTGATTACTTTTATCATTCCCAAAAAAACGAAAATTGCTACCAATCTTTGAACATTTAATTAATTTCATTGTTTCTGTTTTTAGATGGATCAGGTTCTAGCCAAACGTCTAAGAGTAATTCCAGACCACCGAACCGCCGCAGAGAACCGGTATTTGGAAATTCGTATGGATCGAATTCTAGATATGACTCTGTTGGCCGTAAACCCACCTCACAGAAAAATAAAGTTGTGGACAAGAGACCCCGCAATCGCGGCGTCAACAATACAGAAACGGTAAAACCCATATCAACCTGAACCAGATTCATTGCTTACTCATAACTCACCCAAATCCTGAATCAATTTTACCTACCCAAATGAAAATTAAAGATCTAAGGTAATATTTTGTGTTTTACAAATTTGCAAATTATTATAAATTGCAGATAGCTCCTCATCACGAGGAACCGGAAATCGGCTCCATACATGCACCAGGTGGAAAGAAGCAAAATCTGAATCATCTGTTGAATTTCCATTTCGCCCCACGCGAGACTCGGGTGTTTTCTGCGGGGTCTTGGCATTCCCACAATACTCACCCAGGGGGGAACAGAAGATCCCAGCAGTTTGTTGGGTCCCTGAATAGACCGAAATTCAATAAAGAACAATTTCTCCAAGCAAAGTATGTTTGTTCTCATTTAGCTATTAGTTATTTCAGCATTGTGAATTGAGTAGTCATTACATTTTAATGTACTAAATAGCTGCCAATTTATGGTCAAATCGACTGGCGACTATACTGTCTATAAAAGCGATCCCGATCTACTTGTGGAGTGGAATTCTGTGGAACAAATAGTAATAATGCACATCTAATAGTACTTTTTACCAATTACTCACTCATTACTAATATTTAAATTTGATTTTTAGTATATTCGAACAATTGGAGCAACACCGCATTGTCCAATATGTCTCTCGCCGCCAGTCGCTGCTAAGATGACGCGATGTGGACATATCTTCTGTTGGCCGTGTCTACTTCACTATTTGGCTCTGTCAGACAAACTTTTTCGCAAATGTCCAATTTGCTATGAACCAGTACACAAGGATGATCTTAAGAGGTGATACATTCTTTTTGCATTTAATATTTATTAGTAAATTGGTTTTATTAAGTGGCGAACCACAAGCCTCTTTTTGGTTTTGTTATTTACGTCTGTCCGTCTGCCTAACTGTTGGGTGGCGCTGGCGATGGCTAACGTATGTCAGCTTACGTTATCACTCAGCTTACGTTATCACTCGGTGGGTATTTTCTCGGCTTACTGACTGAGGCGTAAATTCAGTTAACAGGGCAGAAATGATGAAGCTGTAAATTTCACTAAAGCGTAATACAAATGACGTAAGGCTACTAGGCAGGTCTCGGTTACTTCCAGGATCACTGGTCACGAAAAATGCGTGTACTTTCAAAAATGGGTATCAATTAACAACAACTTGAATCAGTAGTTAAATACTAACTAGATAAATTATTTATTCTAAAAGTATAAACTAACTGAGTGCACAAGTTGAAGGCAGTACCAAGTGTACGTCCCACCCAACACGAATGAATTCTCTACTCTCTGCTGTGGCGTCAGCAAAATGGCTATACAAGTTAATACAAGCATTTCAGCATGCATACAACATTACATAAAATTAGACTTATGCGCATAGGCGCTACAACATACAATCTCAGTTCACAGATCAAAAGGTGAATGGTGCTCAAACACTAACTGCAATTTAACTTTTATATATGCTCCTGGTGCTAAAATGGTCAAATGTATTACAACCTTTGCAGCTGCCACTTTGCTACCCGTTTAAATTGGTTTACTTATTATTTTAATTGTAAATATATTTTTAGCGTTGTCTCAAAATTATGTAATGACGTACAAGTTGGAGACGAAGTAGAAATGCAGTTGATGTGCCGTCCAAAAGACTCTTTTATATCAATGCCATTAATGTGCAAAAACGGAGCCGCTCTCGAGTGGGAATCTGTTTTTTCGAAGCTTTTAGATGTGACGCCAAACGAGGTAAAATATTTTACTTGTAAGTTATATGTTATCATTTTGAAATTAATGCATCGCTTCTCATAGTCAATGACCTTAGTGGTATATTTTCAGCTTCAGAAAAGCACTCAGTAATTAACTTATAAGAAATAAAATAATAATCTGTTTTTGTGGTTCATTTATTTTCGTTTGCAGGTTTTGAAAAAAGTAATTTCCAGAGAAAAGGGTGAATTAGCTGCTTTACTCGAAGAAGACAAGGACTGCCCAGAGGCCTGTTTTGTTGAACAAGCTTTGCAAGAGTTGGAGATTCGGAGCAATATCTTAACGGAAAGTGGATTAATGAGTAGGAACAAAGATCGTATGTTAGAAGTTGCGAGCTCGCTTGGACTGAATAACTGCAATTGGAAAGACACTTTGGAAGAAGATAAATATGTAAGTCTATTTAAAGTCATGAAAACCAATTTCGGTTTCAAGTATTCCTTTGGCACACTTTACCATTGTAGGTACCCAAAGAAAACATCCCCATGATGTAACAAAATTGTTATTTTACTTATATTTCAGGTTGTACCTATGCAGAAAGATTTAATAGAAAAGTACGAAGGATGCGGAGTCGATTGTCTTGGAGGAAACTGTTGTGACGATGACTCATTAAGCATTAAAGGGTTAGATATGGATGGTTACTACATGTTCTATCAAAGTAAATATGCCATATTAATTATACTATTTTGGTACCTATTTGAGTATAACTTTGAATACAACTTTGAATCAATTGTTAATTGCAGCTGTTGATGGGCAAAATCTTTTCTTACATCCATTAAATATGGCTATGCTGTGGAAAGGATTTGGGGAAGATCCATCCCGTTGGCCACAAATTCTTCAGTTAAGGGTGATAGAAAAGGAATCTATGACAATGACCGAAGAAATGAAGAAACGGCTGAAGTTCCTCCGACATTTACCGATCACGACTTCATTTCATCTTGTTGAGGTTGAAATAAAAGCACCAATGGTGCCAGACACTGTTCTGAACGAATTTATGACCCAGTTGGATGCCAGAAAGAAGCGTAGAGCTCACAGAATTCGAGATGAACGACGTCGGGAGAAATTAAAAGAGGCAGAAGAGCGAAAGAAACTCAATCTATATCCTCACCCTAAGGTATTAATTTTGCCACATGAATGTTTGCCTCTTTTTATTTTGTTTATTAAGTGTGATGTTTAAATAATTAAAAACAGACATTTTATCGCTATAATATTAACTGCAAAATTAATTATTATCATTTAATATTTATAGATTGAGTCCAAGTATGATTTTCCTGATTGTGGGAAAAACGAAGAATTTGAAGGTTACGAAGAGATGGTACTTGCTTCTTTAGCGGAGTCCCAGCCTATTACAGACAATATGAACCAGTATTTGGATAATAATAAAGCTGAAAAATCGCGCAATATTGACATATCTGCCAATGACAATAAAAATCAATTATTGCCTTCTTCTTCATATGATTCTAGTGGATTGTCTACATCACCATCTGTTTCCTTTGCTCAGGTATCCAAATTACGTAACAACAAAAGTAAATGTTTCAAAGGTACCATCTGTTACTATTATTATTATTACCGGACAGTAAATAAATTTAACGGGATTATACGTTTTGCAGGTGGTATCTCAGAAAGCAATTGTCAAAAGAAGTACTACCTACCCAGGGGCTTGGGGTAATGCTCTTCTTTCGGGGGCTAAAGATTCACAATCAAATTCTACTGCAAAAAACTTTGACGGGGAACCAGATCCTGAGGATTACGTACCTGTGCCTGAATTTCGCAATAGCGTTTCTGATGCTATTGCTCGAGCATTCGCGAATGTCAAAGTTAATGAAGGTTAGTTTCATTCTTCTGTAGTACAGAACTTAACATTTGATAATTAATTAAAGAATACGGAACATAAAGTTTTAATGCACTGATATCTTTTTATGAAAAGGTAGTATTTATTTATTTATTTATATATCTATTTATCTTTTGGAATTGTTTGATTACAGACAAGGAATCAAGCAATCAGGGTCATAAGAAAAAGAAGAGAGGAAAAGTCCTGTTTTCAACTGGAATGGGGGGTCTTAAATAACTCAAGTTAATACGGACACACTTCAACAATTTATAGATAGGGTTAGGTATTAAATTTTAGAATCCGAACTTCTGGTTTAGCCCACTACTTGCTGCGCTTTATTGTTGCATCTTTAGATTAATCATTCACTTTTTCCCGGAGTAGCCCTTGTTGTGTCGTTTCTGCTTTCATTTTTCAAGTCTTCAGATTGAATGAGTGGCTTCTCCGAAAAGTAATTCTGTTTATGGAGCCCCTGCATGTAAGCCCTCGTGGCTTGAGCGGTCTGTGTGGCTATACTCTTTCATAGTATACGTCATACACTCCCACTAACACACATTAAGAAATTATAGATAAGGTTTGCTAATAAAATTTAAAATTTCTGGTTTAGTCTCCTACTTATGCGTTATCGTTGCAACTTTAGATTAATCATTCACTTTAATTAAATATTCTAATAAATAGGCATAGTGTTTAGATAGGCTAGGGAACGTCATACTGGATTTGACTGGTTTACGATTTAAAGAAATTATATTTGTGGCTGTGTGGTTAGAGAAACAGCAAGTTATAGAAATCTTTTTAACGCATTGTGGCGAAAATGCGCAAGTTAAAGTGTGCAGTACAGTACATCCTTTAAAACGCTTTCTGACTCACCATTTAAACTCTCAGAAACATTTAACTAAAATAGTGCTGAGTGACAAATGTCACTTCAATTATCCAAAGTTATAGAAATGATATAAATAATACCTGGTGCTAGAATTATATGTTTAATTCAATCAAATAAAGAAATTTTTTTACACATGGGGTTACCGGCAATCTGGTATGACAGTTCCAAATATATGCGTAGATAATTTGTTGGTCTTGAATCGATTTAATAAACTAGAATTTAAAACATTTGCATTAATTGAAATTAGTATTTCAGTAATATAGAAATAAAAAAATAAAAGTATCTAGAATATGGTAATTCTCTGTAACCCTGCTTTGGTCCGTTAATTTGTTCTGTTTTTGACATAAGTTCTGTTCAACTTGTGCTTTACTAAATGTTGCTGTCGAATGGCGAAATGTAATAAGCTAGAAGTTCTGTTCAACTTGTGCTTTACTAA
>JABASH010002740.1:0-18944 GCA_019776445.1 Tomocerus maximus | reverse complement strand
TCATAAACATACAATATTTCCTTCATTAATTAAGGTGCCCTTTTTCTTTCCAATATCTTGAACAATCAGTAATGTAATAATCCAAAAAGAATATTCAGTATAAAAACATACACGGAGGGGGCTAGATTAAGTATCGTCACCCCCACTTCGCATAAATTGCATTTATTCCTCCCACAGCTGTCCTGGCTCCCAAAAAATGTAGCATCCAAAATACGAACGTTTTCAACTTCGGATCCAGATAATGATCCTCCAATCGGTATTGTATGACGCCGGGGGCTAGATTAATTATCATCCAACATACTCTCCGTTTGATTTTTCATAAAAAATACAATATTTCCTTCATTAGTTAAGTTGTCCTTGTCTATTTCAACATCCTGAACAATCAGTAAGGCAATAATCAAAAAGAAGATTCAGTATAAAAACATACACGGAGGGGGCTAGATTAAGTATCGTCACCCCCACTTCGCATAAAATGCTATGTACATTCGAATTCACCTTTCAACAAAAAATCATACAATTCTTAACAGAAAAAGTCACATCACAGCTAATAAGATATGACTATTATTATTGGAGATATCAATGCATTTATTTACGTTTACAGAAAATCAGCCGCGGCAATATGGAGTACCTATTAACAATAAACTAATTTTGGAATTATTTAAATATTAGACTTCACAGTGATAATGGATGTTATTATGAGCTGGCATTATTATGGCCAAAATGGCCATGGTAGGGTTTAAAAACATTAAGGTTTTAATCATTTTTCAATTGTATGTTATAGTTGTGAGAAGCAGAACTGTTGATATCAGTTCCTGTAAGATATTCATTCTTGAAAGAAGTTTAGCAAAGTTGGAAGAATAAAATGCACCTACAAATATTGCATGTTTGCAATAAATATTTCGTTTGGTTCCATCCGTAGGTCTTAAAATGACTCAGAACTGAAAATGACTAGAATTTATACTGCTAAAATATGGCTGAAATGATTTTCATGCTCGCTGTTCACAAGAAGATTTTCTGTTCTTTTCTGTGTTGGCAAAGACAATGAAATATTAAATGTGTCTGGAATGGAAAGGTATAGAATACAATTACATACAAATCTAATGGTTAGTGAAATCAATGTCTGTGACAGAAGTGAGATTTATTCTTATACAAATATTTGAATAGCAAAAGGTGCATTATTCGTTAGATGATAAAGGAAATTGCAAATTGAGTAGAATTCCGATGCAAATGAATAGCAAGAAATCAATAGGTAGGTTTATGAGACTACTAGAGTTGATGCTGGTTAAATGAATTCAGATTTTCACTTTCGTCAGAGATAATAAGTGACGACAGTGTATTTGAAATTCCATATTACCATAATTTGATCATCTGTTACTCACTATTATGATCTATGCATGTTTTCCGTGCATAACCATAACCTTCTACATAGGATAATTGAACAATTGAAATATTTAAGTGGTTCTTATTAGTTGTATTATACTGCATATGAATGCATGCATTAAAAAGTCTCTCTGCCTCCGTCTTTGTAGGTATTGTCATATTGTTGGTTGAGATAATAATGTTTTCCACATCACACATTGCGAAAACATGAATTATCAACTCTAATGCAAAACTTGAGAGGTTGCAGAACAGCTTTTAACTCAAGTTTTGAATTGAGAAGACCTGAAGTTCAAGTTCAGCAGAAATCAACTACATCTTCGCAACTTACTGGCTTCATTACAAAATTATAGCAATAAAGATTATCAAGACAAATTGCACTAGGTATTGATTTTCTCTGCATCACAAAGGAATCTGTATAGCAGTTTACTATAGTGTAGTACACAGTAGGTCAAACTACAAATTTAATTAGGCATTTTACTAAAAGTACCGAGTTAAAAGAGATTATATAGTAAACACGAAATTATATGCGCTTTTATATGATGCATCATGCTTTTCCCAAAGGACATGTCAAGTTGTGGGACATTGACTTCATTACGTATTGGAATCACTCTTACTTTTCTTCAGAAATCTTATTTTCTGGCACCATGTCCACTATTGTATGTACTACTCTACTCAGAAATGTACAATATGAAAGTGATTCGAAACAACTTTTCTCTAAAAAGTAATAAATGAATATTCAATCCTAACAACTTAATAATGTTAATTATTGCATTTTCTTTTCTCTTTGTCGACACTCTACGAAGTATGTGGAAGAAAGTTGACATTACTTGGAAATATCTGAAAACGTGTACACCATGCTCAATAAGTAAAGCTTCTTTGGATCTTTCACATTTAGTTGTTAATTTTTAGTGAACGTGTAAACATTAAGGTCTGGGAAATATTTTCCGGAAAGTCTCTATAGTGCTATAAGATGAGACGGAAAACAGAAATTGCAGCTTTTGTGCTCTTAGGAATTGTGGTTATTTTTGGTTCTACCGATGCAAATGATAGTGTTAACTCGACAAGTAATAATGTCAATTTGGATCCTAATCTTTTAATGGCAAGAGCTGGACAGTTTGCCAACAGGTCAGTCTTAATTTTTCATTGGTTCTTTAAAATTGCATTTTTAGCTGTAGCTAATGATTTACTTAATAATATCAAGGTTACTGTGGATGAATAAGCGTCGAAAATTCGTTCTGCCAACGGGAACTACGCTCACCTTAGTGCCTAAAATTACTTTACCGGTCTTCAGGTAAGAAATCTTGGAGGAAATCCAGATTGAATGATTGAATGGTTGTACTAGTCAACAAAATAAAGGATCAATTAAAATTGAGTTGTAATTAATAGGTTTTTATTTGCAGGAAGGTTGGAGAGAAGGACGGAATTTTAAACGGAGGTTTAAATTCAGATATTCAAGCTGCATGGTATTTCTACAGTAAGTTCATTTCGTAAAGCGGAAATTTAGAATACAATTTTATTCGATGTACAATAATTTTATTGTATTAATTTTCAGTATTTTTTGACAAAATGGGAATGACTTCCGATGAACATCCATGGCCGTTTAGGTAACGTAAGAGTAGCCCTAATGGGGTTCATAGCTCTTTTTGTTTATTAAAAAAGTCCACTAATAAGGCTACCAACTACCTACCTTATTTAAAGTAAAAGTCCATGTACTCTTCTACTTACATTGATGGCATCTTACACTAAAACTTACCGTGAGTTCACTGACACCTATTTTAAAAAAATCTCAATCTAAATAAATTCTAGAATGCCACCATTTTACCCGTTCGGAGAGCTTATGAGAGGACCTCGTATAAAGAAGCAAACTGACAAAGCGCAAGAACATGAAGTGATGGAAGAATCTGAAGAATCTGATAAAAAAGCCGCACGTCATCGTCAAAAACGGTCCGTTATGTCATTGCCCCCACCGGAAAGTATTCATGGAGGAGAACGTGCAGTCATCTTGCCAAAAATAGAAGGGATGCTTAGCGCTATTGGAATGGAAGGACGCTCTTGTCTTTTGAGGGCCATTTGTGAAATTCATGAATATCCTTTAGAAAAGGGATATGGCTTTTTCGGAGAATTGATCACATTGTTTTTCAGGTACATTACATTACATCATCAATTGGATATTTTCCTATTTTCGTTTTCAAAAAGATGTAATCCAACTATAATACTTTAATTCTTAGCATAAGTCGCTCGCAATATGCGGAAAGTCATATGCCGGAGTATCTTAAAGCAGAAGAAGCTGGAAAAGCTGGAGAATGTTCGTCATATTTCAAAAACTGTCGCAAATCAATATTTACTTATGAAGAAAAGAATAAATATTCCGAAGAGATGCAAAATAGTATCCCTAATGAGCGCCATTTTGGGGCTGGGGAGGGAGAATCTTTCGGTAGAAATCATAGGCCCTCTTAAAAATCAAAGAAATTGATTGCCAATATTATAATATTATAAGATATTATTGACCATACTAGGTTTTGTGATGAAGAGATAATTTATTTTGTTATTGTTGCTTATTGCTGTGTAATCTCATTCTATTTTCTATCGTAAACTTCTCGCGTGTGCATTTATTTCGTTGTTATTTTGTATACTTCGACAGTTTATTTTTGTTATTCGTTACATCAAGCTTACCAGGGATAATAGGTAAAACTTCCCATAAATCTGCGGACAAGTCTGTTTGTATTTACCCTGTTCCTTTGTTTTTATGATGTAATAAATAGTTTTTGTACAACTTAAAAAGAATATTAATTAAGTCGTACTGTCATGCTTTAGTACGGTCATGGTCATTTGGGACTTGAATCTTGGTTCATCCATCATTATCACAAAGCGTATTAATAATATAATTCTGGATACATATAGTTACTGGACAAGTAATAATAGTCTAACAAAAGATTCCTTTTAGGAAATTCACCGAAAAAATTATGATTTCTAAGCTACACTATGTCATTATGACCGCTATAGTAAATGTAATAAAAATCTGGAATATAATCAATATAATAGTAAGTATTTCGCGGCCCTTTAGATACATACTACTATATATACCTAAGATCATTTATTTTGTCTACGAAACTCCCTGAGATCCCATATCAGTCAACTCTTGTTCTTTTTCAATCGAACTGTTTTGCTTCTCCAGTAATTTCGGTCCTAATAGCATGACTCCCATGGAACCGATTGGAGCTGTAATTAAAATTGCCATTACAGCCAACGTCAGCACCTGTAGTCCCAATGACAATTCCTTTTCTCCAAAATTAAGTTGTCTTGCTGTGTCAAGGGCAATTGATCCAATAGCAGCCTGCCAAAACAAGAATTTACATGTTTCTTAAGTTTGAGTGTTAGGAGCAGACAAAATTGTTTCCGTGCAAAAACTTAGTTATTTTGAAGTATACCTACCTGAACAGTGGCTTTAGGAAACCTATAAGCATAAATTAAGACAAAGATCAATAAAATTTCATCATCATCATCAATTAATCCAAAGTAAAATATTTACCAAGCAATAGCCACGAATATCCTTTCCTTTGTATTTAGATCAGAATTTCCGACAGACAAAAATGCTATAAATCCGCGTACCTGTCAGAATTAACATGCATAAGAATCTGAAATGAAATAATTCTTCAACAAATCATGATTTTATCTTACAATCAACCCAATAGCGAGACAAACAATTCCAAATCCTACTGTTTTCACGTCTAAACTTCCCAAATTTATTTCGCACCCAATGAGCCCGAATAATAATGGCTGAAAAATGTACCACAAAATGGAAAAGATGTAGCAAAGAGGATCCTACAAAACAAGTATGATTAATTGCAAGCACAAATCAAATTCGTAAGTATAGTAATGCGGTGTAGAATATTAATTACATCATCTTTAAGAACGCCTTTTTGTCTCCATATGACAGCTGCGATAAAAGTGGCTGCCAAACATCCAAGGGCCCCGGCTCCTGGAAATTCTGCATACTGAAATCCAAAAACTGCCAAACAACCTCCAAAAAAGCAACAGAATGCTCTCTGCAAAACTATCGTTTTTTCTGACTCTTCCGTCCTTGAAATGAACAATCCAATAAAAACACCGTAGAGTATTCCAAAAGCGATTCCCATAAATAGTTCCATTGGCCCCTTGCTCAGAGTCTGTATAATGTTTTCTTGAGAGAAAACTGTCCCAAGAGTTACTCCAAATAGTGAAATCGCAAGAATATCGTCCACACTAGCAGCTGCAATTACAATTGTGGGAATTCCTTTCTGAACACCATAACCCCGGTCCCCCAGACTTAATAAACACGGAACAACAACCGCTGGAGAAACTGCTGCTAATACAAACCTGGAAATTATGGAACTTTTATTATGCATCCATTTTATTCCTTGTCCTCTGATTTTAAAATCAAGAACTTTACCCTAATAGAAATCCCCAGGCCCATGGAAAGTCTAAAATGAAGTGCGTTGCAATTGCCACGGTCGTTGCCTCAAAAATACATGGACAGAAAGCTAAACGAATGACAACTCCTTTTAATTTCATCAGAGCCACAGGGTCCAAGCCAAGTCCGGCGCGTATTAATATCACAACCAAAGCGAGCTGTCTATAAGAAAATTAATATTTAATGCCCTACGTAATTCGGATAGGAAAATATAATTCGAAAAATTTACAACAGGTGAGTTCCTGTTTGATTTTCTCGAACACCATCAAAAGCTCTTTATTTACCGTATTGGTGCTGACACATTAGGTGATAAATCCTTTCCGAAATCAATGTAAGGTACTAAATGAAAAATATATTTTATATAATATCAGTATTTTTTCGAAATATTAGATTTATTAGGTAATTGAATTGTAATTTACCATTTCTGGCAGCTATTCCCATAATGAGCATGGCCAGCAGTGGAGGAATTTTAATAAACTCTAATATCGTACCTGAAATTGAAGATTTTCAGCAATTAATTGTGTGTAATACCATTATAATTGTTAGCTATACGACAGCAATTATTCAAACTCACCTAGGCCAATTCCTGTGAATAATAGGAAAAATATGGGAAAAATCGGACCACCGGGCCATGCTGGGTCGCCAACGATAAAGAAGACTGAACTCCAGAGTAAAACCGGAATGGTTACATACACTGATGCCTTATAAACTATGTCATTTGGAGACCAATTTTTAAAAAAGTTATTGAAATTTTGTTTTCTACTTTTTGGCTCTCTTTGCTCATTTTCGTTATCTCCCTGAATAGACACTGACAAAAGCATTGGAGTGTCTTCTTTTGTATTTACCAAATTCCTAGAGATTGATATAGAAGTATCATTGTCATGTCCATTATCTGTATCTGCAGGATTTGCGGTTTCAATAGGCATTCTCTCTAACTAACAGTCTCTAAATTATGTATTTGTACTTTATGGGATATAATTCCTCTTTGGCCAAATTGGATTAATTACTCATGCAGTTCAGATCATAGTATTTATAGTCTCCAAATAAGTATATAGGATTATTACTAAAAGACTGAAATTGATTCCTTAATATTTGTCAGGTCTTGCTATTTACATTTTGCTAAATAAACTCAACTATGTACACACCCTAATTTGTATGAGACACAAATTACATGCATGTGTTAGAGATAAATAGATAGATAAAGATAAGAGAACTTAGCTAATAAAGATGATTAACTAATCAAGAGATTGAATTAAAAATCAGAGAAACATAGACTACATGTACAAAAATTCTAACATTCAAAACTAGACTGAATGCCGGCATTGGCCGGCACTCTGTCTGTGATCTAGTTTCCATATGAGTCTCTATTGTGTCATTTTCTTATTCTGTTCACCGATTTTATTCCTTGTGCAACGGGACTTCGCTAGTGTATTTTGTAAAACATAAACATACAGCTAGGGCCAGCCATGTAATAGATGTCCCAATGGTTTAGGCTCTCTAGTTGGTAAAAGGAGACTGCTACAGAAATGAAACGACCACTATTAGAAAGAGGAAAAAATTTGGAACAAAACAAGCTATAAGAATGTTTTTATTGAGTTCTATATCGAAAATTAAAAACCGGGGGGTCAAAAACCAAATTCCCAAGTTATATTTCCTGATTGAACACTAAACTCCTATATTTTATCACACACTTTATTATTGTACAATCTTCATCAGTATTTTAACTTAATATAACAAAAGAAAAGTTGATTAATGTAAGTACATGCTATGTTATAGATGGTCATAGTTGTAGGTGGTTGTAAGTAGAGATTACTAATAAAATGTCACCTATTGATACCTATTTAATTAAATATGATACAAATAACCTTAGCCATATTTTCAAGTAACATTTAATATAGTATACCACGCGCGCATCTATCATTCATTAGTATCACTATCTGCCTCACAATAATTGGACACTTTTATATATAGGTTAGTAGGTAATATTTTACAAAGGTTGTCATTTACTCCCACGTAAATCCCTCCTGGTGAAATTGGAAACCTTTACAGAGCCACGACGGTTCAGATTTCATTTTCTAATCTTGATCCTGTATAGGACTTCTTAATCTCATCATAATGTTTGACAAACTTCCTCGAACAACTCAGGATTAACCTATAATAAAATAAGACATTAATGTATTCCTTGCAGACACAAACTCTTAAAAATTTACATGCGCTTACATTAAGATTAAAAACATCGTAAAATCAATGAGTTGCAATTAATTCGGGATTGAAATATGTCAAAGTATCGTATTGCAGATGGGTGATTAGTATGACCTTGTAGACAGCACGTCACATCGTAGATGAGTTCAAAAACGATAAAAAAAAATATGGGATGCATGTAATGGATGCTAAATATCACTTCTTTGCCTACATAAAACAATGCTACAGTTTATGTATTGGAGAATAATCTTTTTCCGCATTTACATACTCGGGACAAAAATTAAAAGAACAATAAAAGTCGACTGCTTATAAAAGTCAAGTTGTCAACCAACAGTAATGGACCATTTTTCAATCTCAAAAATCTGGAAAGCTTCTCTTATATAGCCCTCCGACATTTTACTACTTAGCTACAGTGTGCAATTATTAAACAACACATTCTTACGGATATGCTCTTTTTCAACTTTCAACTGCAGTAATAATATTTTTCGATAGATTTGTTTACCTGCTCCATAACTTTCCAAGCTACAGTTTTGATTATAGCATGAGAATTTTCTTCACAGAAGCCTAGAGCAGCCTTTTTGAGAGTTTCACATCCAAAGGTATCCGCAACCAATAGTAAACTGGCCACATTAACAGGCGTGATTGAATCAATTAAATTCTTTTCGCAAAGATTCTACATCAAAAATATTTGGAAATCTCAATAATCTCATGGATTTAGCAATGTACTTTTATGTTTTGAAATAAAAATATTTTACATGAACAAACCTTCAATCCATTTAATTCTAAATGGACAGCCGATTTAAGTAGAGCTTGAGGGGAGTCCATAGGATCTACTCGATCTGTGTAAATATACTGAAGCAATGATGTGAGCAGAGGAGAGGGAATATCTAAGTTGATGATTCCCTGCTCGTCAATCATTTTTGGAATAACTGGGGATCGACAGGCCAAGATTACTTTATGTGCTGGGAAAATATCACCATCTCCAGATCGGATTGATATGTCACAATATTCCCCATTGTGCAATTTTGTCCACAAATCCACTGCCAAATTATTCTTTTCCGTATTCTGTCTCAACTGTAATAATTTGTCAGGAATTAATTGTAAATTCACTTTTTAATATTCCAAAGTAAAACTAGTTCAAAATAAAAGCTATTTACAAGCATAATTTTGCAGAAAATTTCTATGTTCTTTCCATTTACGTGTCTGTCTAATATAAACATTTCTCGAGTTCCTATGCTCATAAGAACTTTCTCAGATTCTGATGGTGGATCGCATTTACTCAAATCCAATTGTTTACAACCAATCGGACACACTTCATACTGTTTGGCCAAGGAGTTCCAAATTCCAAATTGAAATCGTACCTATATTTGCATTAATTATATTAGAAACCAAATCAAAATGTAAATCCCATTATCACAAATAATTAGCTCCTGTACCTCAATTTCTTCGTCAATTGTTATGGTAGAAGTGCTGCAGGCGATCAAATTGAGACAGATAACCACCGGATTACAAAGTTTAACTCCATTTTCATCTGTCCAGTATCTCAGAGCCAATGACCATTTGGTTTGTAAACCGTTTACACAAATCTAACAGTTTGGGAATATTTCGTAATCATATTTAGATCAGATGGATATAAAAAAGATTCTGCGTAATGTATTTACAGAATTACAAAAGTACTAAATTAACAGTAAATAGAAATGATAATTACGTACATCAAAAGTAGCGCTGTCCGTATCTTCGTCCTCATCAATCCCTTTTAAGTAATTCTCAATCTTCCATGTGTATTTGAAACCAATATCTAAGAGATTTCTAGCCAACACCTCCAATGTACTCATATTTTAGCGATTTTAACTTGTAATGCTGCTTTCTTACAATATTTTGAAATAAGCAAAGACACCAAGAGATATGGATGCAAAATATCAATGAGTATGCTTTGAGACAAGTTCCATCAGTTGGGATTGAAGCGTTATTAAAAAGTAATTATATTTGAGGAGTGAGAGAACATAATTCTATATCTTTGCTAATAATTATTTGACTGAAATGCAAAACAGGAATGTTGAGACGCAGTATATGTTATGTAAAGCAATTATGGCAGCAAAGTAAACTAAACTATTAACCTATCGACCAAGGCCCAACTGCTCCACAAGCATTCAAAGCAATTTTTCATGACAAAATGTGTAGAAATTATAACTATTAAATTATATATCACTCTTTCTGTTTATAAACCTCGTTTGATACGCTTGAATACCATCCTAGCCCATTTAATAGGAGCAATCACACCAAAACAACAACCCAGTCTTAGCAAGCGTTTTACATTCCATGTAAGCATGTTCGTGTTTTATGTAGTGCCAGAATTTAATCAATATTTACATACATTCTGAATGCAGACAAGTGGCAAATAAAATCTCATTCTATAGTAAATAAAAAAGTGTGGAAGCAAGAGGTACTAGTTAGAAAAGCCATGCCATTGAGATAAAGATAAGCATTTTGCTTGCCTATATAACTATATGAATGAAGTGCAGACATATGTTGCATATAAATTATAAATTATTATCCCAGAATTGAATTAATAGTAAATATACACATTAGCACTTCTTTTATATGGAAATTCGCATGAAATGTTTCAAGTATTTGCAGTAATAACTTAATAATCTGCTGTGGGATTAATACCTTTATTCAATCGTCTTTCATCCACAAATGTATTACAGATTTGCTTAAATTGGTAATATTTCTGTGCTATATATAAAGGTACGTACATAGTACATACGTAAATGCTCGATTTAATGACATCCTCGGAAAGCAAAAAATAACCTCATGACCTCGCCAAGTGTTTGTGTAATAATGTTTAAATTATATAACAAATCACACTACGTAGGTAATGCAGATAGCAAATCTGAGATCCGTGGGTCTTGATGTTGTACTATGCTCAACATGTTGATTGACATGTATCAGATTACCATGAGAGTAGCAAGTAATAAGTAGTTAGAACTGAAATGTAAGGCTAAGCATTATCAGAGCCAATATTATTCCGAACAATCAATGAAATAAATCATAATAACGTGACAGATTAGGGTTCGTGCAATACATCCTATAAAATTTCCATAGACAACATAGTTTATCGTAAATACGTCAATTATAAAAATGCTTAATGTGATTTCTGTATATTCCTTGGATAATGTATTTCTTGTTCATGTCCCTGCTCACGAATTCATCAGGTTATCACTTGCTGTTCACACGTGATTCCATTATATATCTTCCCGATTCCAGATGGTTCTAAAAATCACTAATTAAAAGTAGGCATCCACAGAAGATTTGGTAATTACATGATGCATACATGATTTGCATGAATACTTAAGCAGATTGCAATACTATTTTTATGTTCAGCAAATGTATGTGTTGAAGGTGACAAAGTGACAAAACACTATGATCATGCAGTCTAGCAGAAAAATGTATTTCTGGAATTTTCAAAACCGTCACAGTTAAAAGGGCTTTGTAATTTGAGCCATCTGCAGTAGTATTGGAAGGACAAAGGAAAATTGAGTAGGAGAAATGTAAGACGAGTCTAATTATGAAAATTGTGCCGAAACATATATTTTTATTTGTTATAGGATACATGAGAAATGTGAGATCATTTGTAGTTTGGACTGAGAAAGTGAATAAGTCAAATAATAGAGAAAAACATGAGTAGTATATCTACTGAATCATAATGTGGAATAATTTTTGCTTGTCGGGAAGAGGTAGATTTAGGTAGGTTTTGTAAATAAGTTAGATTATGTGCATGTGAGAGTTGAGATCGGAGACATGTTTAGTTAATTGCATTAGTTAGCATAACATCGCATAGCATGCAACGAGCTATGGGAGTCTGACAGAATATAATAAGTGACACAACGGAGACTAATAGTAACTAATGACCATTCCTATTAGAAACTCAATACACATGCCCGGACTAATGGAAGAACAAAAAGTGATGAACCCTTTGGGTATTACTAAATATATTTCTCACTATTCTGTTAACTCATTAGAAATCGTAGTGAAAACTGTCGATAAAATAATTGGACGATGATTGAATGAATCAAAGGGGAATACGGGTAAATGATCGTAAACTCTATTTCACAGTATCAAATTTTAGTACCGTTAATGAATGAAGGAGAAATTCGGAGGTAATCTACCAAAGAGCTACAATATATCGGAATAAAACTGTTGAAATGGTATTATATTGTGTATTTCGTGCATATACAACTCAGTATAGGAGTCATGAGTCAGAGATTTCATCCTGGAAAGGAAAAGAAAGAAACCTGGCAGAGTCATGCAATGCACAAACCCTGACGGCTATGGCTATTATTCATAGAACAGAGAGTAAGTACAGAAGAGAATTGTAAAACTCTCCTTTCCGGGGCTAATAATAATGCATTAGTTAACTATTCATCTGAGTGGGCGTTTAGGGAGAAAATGTATATAAGATACCATTGAGCTTGCTCCAGGGTTAGGGGATAGTATATAAATAAATAGGAAACAGAGCTTTTAACGTATTACATTACTCAAAGAAAGTCGCTTCATAGTATACCCGACTAAAAAAATTATCCTTAGGAATCTTCTTCGCTAAAACTATTTCTCTTTGTGATTGTTTCACCATTGTACCATTTGGCTGGTGGCAGTCCACAGTGACAGTGAAAGCAAATTCATAAATCTCACTTTCCACCCTTTTTGATAACCGACAATGGTCAATCCGCACTGGAGTGCATATTAATTACGCTGAACTATGTGACAAGTGAATTATTGGAAGGAAACTATTTTAGTCAGTGGAAATTATAGCCAGAGAGCTAACAGTAACAATTACGGAAAATGGTTTACTCATTCCTCGGAAAACAAATTGCTCATTTTCATTCTTTGACACTATTCACATGCATTTCTGCGTCGATCCTTTTCATCTTCTCCAACATTCCTGGTACAGACGGCCACATTTCCTCAATTCTTGGAACAGGTACTGTTATATAAACTAAATATTACTTTTTCAATCAATTATTTTTCTGGAATTGTTGTTGTTTACAATTTTCTAATTTGATTTTCTCATGGCTAATTCCAATTTGGTTTATTGCTCACAACAGGACGAAAAAGAGTCCAATTCGGGAAACATGTAATCTTCTGCGACTATGGCCCGGAAGGTAAAATTGAGTCTTGAAAATTAAGCGGATTTGTGTATTTAATTATTCTTTAATTAATTTCTTTATTTAAAAGATGGTACCCCTCCATTGTTAAGTCATATCAGAGTGTCCCGAGGCCCATCTCAACCTATGACATCGGAAGAAGATGCCATCAGTCAATCAGTGCGGCTTAAATTTCTCAAATCCCCTTCGTTGCAGCATAAATTATTACGTCACCTCTCGCTATTTCCTGACGGCTACGTTGCCCGGATGGGTACTAGGAGCAGAAGTAATATGGTTAATGATATCAACATTGATTCACGCCCAAATCTTTCCTCGAAAACCAGAACAATTCCTCCTCCTGCAAATACTGACTATGAAAATGATGGTGCTGCCGACGATGAAAATTACAATGACATTTTGAGCAATGTGTCTCCTGAGTTCATACCTTATATCTCAGCACGTAAGAATCTTACTACTAAAAATAGTTAGCTTGAATGCAATTAGATTATGAATTCTTTTTCTTGACTATAGAGATTATTTGTTGAATTATGCCGATTTTTTAGAACAATGTTTTGTTTTCACTGCAGGTGTTCTCAGCAACGTTCCTAGATTCTTTGATCACGTACGAGAAAATCTCCGCGCCCTTCATCAAGATCAGCATGTGGAAGGCGAAACGCCTTCGCCCGATAATATCTTCGCCAACTACCTCAGAGAAAAGGGAACATTGGGGAGAAAAAAGCACAATGAAGCGTCTAAAGAAGGTTTTCACATTTATTGTAAATTCTAAAGAGAATCCACAGGAATTGGTTATTATTCTATTTCTGATGGGGTCTATTGACACCGTTTTCTTCAGACAGCCATGAAGCAAACTCTGTTGGTATGGATGACGAAGCTTTTCTGAGAAAAGCTAACAATTTTAATCCTGCTTGGCTCCTTACCAATCTTGGACTGGGAAAACGTGGACGATAATATCAATTGCAAAAAATTACTACCTATACTGATACTATAATGCAATCTACTACAACAGAGCACAAGCTTCAACAATAGTGAGGATCTGATGATAGTTTTGTGAGTTAGCTTATTGCTCGGAATTCATTTGATAAATAACACGAAGTAGAATGTGTAGTGTAATATTTTAATTGAGTTAGTACCTAATAATAGGACTAATATTAATAGCCCAGTAGTTCCTAATGCTTTAGTGACGCAGATAGTTCTCCCTTGCTTTACAAACTGTCACATTCGGATATTTCACTCACACTACATGGAAATCATTAAATTTATTCCTAACTAAAGACTGCTGTATATGCTTGGCTTGCATTCTAACAATTCAGGTATACATCTCACATCTCGTCCTTTTGGGAAATATCAAACAAAAAACTCTCCCTCTGTAGCCTTTACGAGTTAGTATATCCACCTGAAGAGAAACTCGCTCAACACGCGCCACTCCAAATCAACCCTATCTTTTTCTATGAAATGTATTTTTATTTCGCTTCTCTGATACACAAAAGACTTTCAGCATGTTTTCAGCAATGTAAACACTAACATGTCTACTGTACTAGGCACCTAGACATAGGTGTTAATAAAAAAAATCTTTCAAACTCACTGTAATTTATTGTGTAAACATATAATTTGGTTATATTATTTGCGTAATAATGGGAATAAAACCCTGTTATGTGAAGCACTTCTGTATCCCGTTACAATATTGTGTTTTAGGCACTTGGTCACGTTTGTCAACATATAATGGACTTGCAAACGGCAAGAAGAAAGAACTTGGAAAAAGACACTTGAGTTAAACCGAACCGGGAGCAAGAGTCTAGAAAGGACAGGGAGTAGGACATTAACTACTTGAAGCATGACAATGAAACAGTAAAATATTTTTTCTCAGAAAAGGTATCTATGCGAGCAGATTTTCCACTTGTCTGCTGTGGACACTAATGTGAAGTAAGTGTATTATACGCATACTTATATATTATGCGTAGGAGGAGACAACCGATTTACTATGTCTTATATACTTTAGTATATATCAATGTTATAAGCACTTGCAGTGCTTAATGGCTCAAGGCATGTGTCCTGAATTCATGCTAACCTAAATAGCAATGAGAACAGGAAGGAGAAAGCTCAAGTGAAAGCATTTTAGGATCCATCACATCATCTTCTCTAACCATTAGTTGCTAATATCTTGTTCTGAGGGTTGTGGAGTGGAGTGATAGGACTATAACTATGATTTGGACGAGAAAAATAGAGTGCTAGCCAGAAAACGGTGAGTTCTAAGTGTTATGACATAAAAACCCTGGCTAAGGAAACAAAAGTGAACACCCGTATGGCAACAGAGTCATGTACAGATATACTGTGTGGGAGATACTTTGGGGTTTAGTACTGTACAGACAGTTACACAAGTGAAGTAGCGGTTAACATTATTGAGATTCCAGGACTTTGTAGCTGTAGACATGCCAAGAAACAAAGGACAAGCTAAATGCACATTTTTTGCCCAATTTACCCTGCACACAGTTGCACAATTGAAATAAATACATACAGCAGTGGGGCAGTAGCCGTAAGTAGAGCAAATGCATCTTTGCCAAAATATATACAAGAACTTCAATTACGTTCCGAAATATGCCGCTATACTATTAAGAAAATAAGATTACGATTGTTTCTTGGAACGTTTTGCTAAAAGAGATTTTCTATCATTATACCATAATAGTAGATATCCAATGTCAATGATACCACCAGGAACTGTGTACATTGTGCTCCATATATAAGTATATGGCAAAGCAATCTCCGCATAGAATGTAAAAGCATCTTAAGCCTAAAAAAGACACTATTTTTCCGCTGGGCTGAAATCGCCTAGAATCGGCTAACGTCGTGTTATTCTTCATTTACTGTCACTGCGAAGAAAGTTTCGTATGAAGGATTTCTCGGTTCCGGGAAGGAAAATGACTTTCCCCTTAGCTTTATTCATTTATGACAGAATAAAGCTGCCAACAGTTGTTCTTCTGATTTTTATTCATGCACTTTGAATTTATACTGCGAATCTCGTAATCTATATAACTTTAAAATGTTTGATAGATATAGGTAGATCTATGTCATAAGAAAAACGTCCATCAAATGCCCCGCATCCTAAAAACTTTATGAGTTAAGTGATAAGCATTTAGACAGCTTAACCAAATTGCAGGAGCAAGGTTACAATTTCAGATTTTACGTTTAACACCCGACGGTATCTGGGAAATAGTGGTGACACTTGTGTCGAATTTGTTCCATTTTAACTGTACAATCCTGCTGCAGTGGCTCTGAGGTTATAGCCTCTGGGCCGTAGCATAGTTGATTTTTTGCTTTCATCTCATGCTATAATATGGTACATAGTCGATTATATAATAAAAACATGATCAGGTTTTGTTGTTCCGTGACTCATGTAAAACGATCAAGAAGATGCGCATTCGGAAATTGCTATTTTCTCCGAACTTGTGAAAACTTTTCGTACACATTTGATTATATCATGCATTATTTTAGTTATTCATGGCAATAGGATTAGTTTACTTTGGTGATACCTGATGATGCGTAACTTTTATGGTTCTACGAATTCCGTTATTACGAACATGATTGGATAAAGTCGCAAATAGTTTATTCTTCTCAGGACGAATTTGTCCAATTAGAAAGTTCTGCAAATTGCATTTAGTTACACTTTGAATCAATAAGACTGAAAGCTTTATGAATGTAAAAAAATGTCATTTCACAGATTAAATGTACCTCTGAAAGCTGTAAGTAATGCTGAGCTTGCTGAGTGACAATTTATAATATCTGGAATAGGCATAATTCCTCCAACTTGCAAAAGTAGGCATTTCAACTAATTTGAACATTCCAAGTCATACTAAAAATAATTGATAATTTTTATATTTGCAGTTAAGAATCATTAGATATGTCTAATGCTCGTTAGTAGTATGTCGTTAGATACTTATGTAGTTAGTTTCGATGAGCGTATGCTACATTATGTATGTATGCATGAATTAAAATTGTGCCAATTGAATGTATCAATCTATCAAAGTGTGGCAATACCCCATCAATGCAATACACCCTTGTGCATTTATTATTACCCAATTTTCTAAATATAGATTCTAAATACAATGACAAAGTTTTGAAATCTGATTACATACAATCAGGGACTGTGTTATGATAGTTTTTATTACTGATCCCATGCGTCATTATTGATTATTAGGTAATTAGATTCTGCTCTGATAAGTTGAAGTTTCTAGTTAGAGGCTCATAAATATTGGAATGAAACTCTCGGTTTCTATCAAAGAAGGGAAATAAATAGTACAGAGTGTGGGCTATCAAGTTGCGTAATGTAGAAAGGTACCTATAAAATATTCAGAAAACCGAGTAATTTCACTCTACGCAGTAACAAAACTACGAAATTGTACTGAAGTGAGAAATAGTAGATAAAAAAGGAAAAACAAAGGAAAAGTCGGAACTGTTCTAATCAACTTTGCGACTGGAGAGAGTAATAGTAGACCGGCGATTGGAAGAATCCAAGGTAAATAGAAGGCAGATAAAATAAACAAAGAGTTTATCTTTGCTAGTTTGCACAGGTATAGTAGAGAGACGGGTAGTCTAGATATCCATTGCTGCGGTTGAAACAAAAGAAGTTAATGATCTTCCTGTGGTATTATGTCATCTATCTGTAGCACTTACAGTCTTTCAGATGTGGCTATGAAGGTATGAAGTAATTCCACGTCATTATCGTCACTGACTCCACTTAAGAATGTCTATCTAAATAGTAATGTAATCGGTATCTTGAAGATGAGTGGGTGCATGAAAATGGAAAACCATCTGTTAATTCCCATCATCATCAGCGGTAAGTGACAAGAAAAATGAGCCTTCTCTTTTGTTTTCTAAAATGAGTTGCACGATCACGTCAAATTTGTTGATTTTCCAGTGAAGTTGTTCTGTAGTATTTTCTCACTCAATTTAATGCTTTTCCTCGATTCAACCATCGACTCCATTGTCCTATACACCCCAGATCCATCATACCCTTAACTCGCCCTACTCTTTCGGTTCTTTAATAATATAGGATATTTGCTTTGTACACTCATCCATTTCTCCAGTACGGATACGGAGAACAAATACTGGAGAAGAAGAGTGAGTGTACAATGAACATCACACATCCTGTGCAATGCACATCTCATACACTCATGACCAGGAGCCAATGCAAATCTTCGGAATATATAAGGAAAAGCTCAGAGAAAACAGAGCGTTGTCTCTTCCTACAAACTCAGGCATAACATTTAGCTTTTAGTGTCTTGTCTATATCTACACTTGGCTCCATTCAGTCCACTGTCAGTTCCACAAAGGAATCTCTCGGGTGAAGTCACAATACAACATTACAGTTATCTTTTACAGCACATCATACCTACATCCACCTAAAAATTCTCTTTCTCTCCCAGTCTTTTACACCATCCTACCTGCATAGTCACAATATCTCACATTTCACTCCATTTGTTAATCACCCAATTAGCATCTGTGCCACAATTAAACGATTCATTCCTACTTTTATTAATTATTTCTAACTATTCTAACTATACTAATTAAATTTCTCGTACACCCTACGTCATTTTCTTAGAACTCACTATGAGTCAAAGTGCGACCCATTTTACTACACTTCCTTCTATCGGACTGGCTCTCTTTATCATATCCTACATTGTCCCAAGAGGAAATTGTCACATTTCTTCCGTGCTCAATGGAGCAGGTAAGCTCTCCCTATTCAATCTCCATAC
>JABASH010002739.1:0-18948 GCA_019776445.1 Tomocerus maximus | reverse complement strand
TGCATATTTTAACGAGATTTTTGTCATGCACGATAAATGTGTCTAAGTTGTTAGTTTTTTGCAAGATCTTCAGTAATGGGTTTGCGTACTGCAAAAAACTACATCCGCAGCAGACTGGAGGCCTAATCAATTACTATTTAATAAATATGTTAACAATAACAGTGTACATCCTTCTTAAGGAAATATAAAATTACCGAAAATAACCTCCCATTTCCCCATAGGATATCAATGTCTGCTTTTGATTTGCAAAAAAGGAACAATAAGGGATAAAATCTATAATGTGTGGTTACAATAAGCAATTGGAGCTTTTTTGCCATTTCTATACTTATTGGCAAATGCTTCTAGTCCTAACTGCGCAATTTCTGAAAACAGCAATAAATGTACAACTAATGTCCCTTACATCTTCAAGGACAACTAATAGCAGATCAAATATCTAATGCTACAGTAAGTACTATAGATTACATTCATTTAGAAGTAAGTAGATTACACTGTCTATACTATTGATACCCACCCAGTCAGTACTAAAGTGCACTATATACAAATGCTGGATATGTATTGATAAATTATCGTAACAACATCCAAAACAAAATATTCCATGTTGAAACTTCGTTTGAAGACATTAAGGACCTCACTGTCGCAAATTCATGCATATTAAGTGTCATAAATACAAAGCTATTAAAAGTTCTGCTAACCATTTTTCATTATCTTGCCAATAATTTGTACAATGTCGATGTACATATAGTTGATAGAGATTACATGATTCCCCTGTCCCTACATGAGTTTGATTTAACCACATAATAACTGGAAATTAGAAAATGGGTAATTCCTCTCAACTCTGTAAATAACCTGTCCATCACAAGTATGTCATTGCCCAACTGAGTCCGCCAACCACATGATTATTTCATACAAATTGAACTTTGTGATTGGTACATGTAAATGGAGTTATTATATGAAAGACAACAAAGATATTAATTAATTGCAATAATTTAAAATGTGAACAGTCATGGTATATAGAACATTCTAGATGGAGATATGTATCAAAGGCTTACTCTAATGTTAAGCTTACACTTTGTAGTATTTGTAAGGCAAACTAAGCGATAGTGGACTCTATTTACTTTATAGTATGTATCCGACACGTTTTGGCATGATAAGTAATATAATATCATCGTGTACATATGAAACCAATGTATATTATTGTGTTACAGATTACAGGGTATTATTACAGGCCAACCATTACAGTTTCACAGCCAAAAATTTCAGCTTTACTGCAAACCTAACCAAATTATAATGTTTGTAATAAATGTAATCCCCTAAAATTACGCTCATTTTAGTTAGGAAACATTCGAAATGGACTTTGATAAAAATGGAGCTGGCCTAGGTAAGATATACATCTCGAGTGTGTATTAATACTCCTGTAACTCATACATATGAAAAGTTTCAATCCAAAGTCAAATAAAGGACAGAGATCACAGAATAAAATGTAGTGTCAGACAGAGTTGTAAAAAGCGGCACACTACTCAATGCAACAAAGTATAACACAAACCATATCCACACGATGATCTCCTGAATATCCTGAATAATTGTGCACTGGATACCCATCTATAGGTATTTTGTCATTTCAATATTCGTAACAGATAACGTTAGTTGATGCACGTTTTAACCTTTTAATATGGTATTTTAAACTGTCATTGCTATGAACTTTGAATACTAAATTGCAGTTGCAAGTTGCGATGCGGTGGATAAAAATACTCAATTAGAGATAAGAATGTATAAATATTAGTAACACTGCTACTTACGTAGATACATAATAAGAATTTATATTGCGTACATTATTTATCTCTATGTCTCAAATTGCACAGATTTTGTTTACCAGCCAGAGACTAGCCATTCTGCAGTCTGCAGTTCTCAAGTTAGGGCATAAGGTATAATAAATATTGCTATTTACAATACGATAACATTTGAGATATTAATATGCCTACCTGATATGGTCTTGCCTTCTTGTACTTATTTTCCATTACATACAAGGTCTATGATACATTGTAGATACACCATAGCTATAGAGTTATATAGCACGTTTTACCATGTTCATAAATAAAAGCGACCAGGTGCTTGTGCACATGGAATCACCACAAGTACAGAAGCACGTAATAATTATTACTCATGCTAATTCTCAGCTCTTTGCTATTTATCGCACATCGCACATATATTCGTCTAATTGCGCACCTTACCTGTTCATGTACACATAGAAAAAAAGGTTACTAATTACTAGGTACAAAAGTTTTGAATTTATGTGGTGGTCAAAATAAGAAATGAATTTTGATTTCATCCAGAAGTCACACCAAAACTAAACCATTGTCCATATGTACATGTAGATATTAACATTGTAAGCCGACAGAAGTAATAAAGCCTACCCACATCATCGTCAGCCATACAGGAAATGTAGCAATGGGTCTGTAGTAATTTGAAACGTGGTAATCTGTTACTTTTGCAAACATAACATAATATACACAAAGACTACCAAGCATAATAAGAGCAAACAATGATGCATATTTATATATATCTTATGCCTACTATATGAAAAAATGCGTAAATGTTAGGACACATTATAGCTACTAGAAAGAAAATAAACCCAGTAGTCTACGACAGTTTAGATTACTCCGTTTGCATCTCAATCTCCGAAAGCATAGGCCCCAGTCAACGAAAATGTTGTCATTTTTTAGCGTACACTATCTTTATCTGTATCCGCATCCGATTCCCTTGCCTAGACCTACTGTTCATCTCTCGTGTTTACAACTGCTATGCTACAGACTAAACTATTTAAGCCCTAATGCACTCGCTGTCCCGTTAAAGTTATAAGCTTCGATCCGGAGCTATAAAGATAGATGGTTTTGGCACAAAACTTCTCTTCTCTTGACACGACTTATGGTTGCTCAGAGCCTCCGCCAACAGAATCGGGAAATAAAAAAAACGCGTTTGCTAGCTGTTTTGCTGGCTCACTCTTATTTCCGCTGATTCTACTCCAATGGCAGACAAAATACAACTGTTCAGCATCTGAATTTAGTACGGTAAGTTTTTATGATAAATCCATCGTTATTGGTTAAATGAAATAAGAAAGAAATATCTATATTCCATGTACATTCTACTGATTAAACCGCGTTGCTGATAAAGTATCTACATTCAATGTACATTATACTTATAAACGAAGTTAGTTAATAAATTGGGATAACGTGAACATTACAAATTTTGGAATTGGGATGTAATATTTATGTTTGATGCAAATGATATTTTTTGAAACTTATAAACTGTTTAACACATCTGAAGTCTGGTTGATACGCATACTGCAATGCTTCCACCAAAATGTGTGTACAAATGTGTGTGCATTTCTATTTCTCAAAAATGTAGATCATGGATAATGGATAAACATGAAATGTCTGCTGCTCCAAAGAACTGTGGGTTATTTTCTTGGCTATTGTTCTATAAATCATTGAAAAAATGTACATTATTCGATACATTTCCTGGAGAATAACTGTAGACGCAAGTACATAAAATGACATAATTTACAAAATATATTTTACATATAGAGTTTTTAGACAGAACAGGAAACATTTCATTTTGAGTGTTGTTAGATAAAAAAAACATTGTTTCCCATGCTTTGTAGGAGTAGATCAACAAAATCCAAACAAGTTCGTCATAGCTCACTTAAAGTGGTAATGGCACATAAAACACTAAATATCAGTCGAATTACTATATCAATAGTAGTATAGAAATTGCTACAACGATTCTTTTAATAACTTTGCTATAGAAAAGTGTACAAGCCATAGGTAATTGTGTTACATCAGTATCCTAACACAGTAGATATTTGCTAGAATATAAACCTATACTGTCTTGCTCTGACTTCTTACTTTGAAGTGTGATATTCTAGAGAACTATATTATTATACCATAATACTTAACACTTAATGCATAATCATGCTGAGTAGGAAGGCGATAATGTTTTGTGTGCATTATGTAATTGCAAATCTATGCGAGCGATACATAAAATAACAAGACACTTACATACACTTACAGTATACCTGTCTGCAGTGTAAATGCCATAAATATTATTCAAGGGAAGTATTTACTCCAGATACATAATAATGTACATCTAGCCATTTGATGGATCACACGAAAGCAGCACAAATAGGCGATTTAAATTGGGCTACTTAAGACTTGCGAATTCCTCATCAATGCTAATACATTCTAATAATATATATTTCATGCACTAACGATAACATGATGCATGATGGCATCAAGTACTTCTGCAAAGTAGGGATTAGTGACTTGATATGCAAATATACAATTTGATTTATGCAGTTATATTTAGTTACATCATGCCTACATCTATACATATTAATATTATATGATTCCATTATAGGTGTATTGTATAGGGTCAGGTACATTATATTATTGCACTACTACATTTGCAGGTAAATGATTAAATCATTTTTGAAAATTTTCCTCTTGGAAAAGGAGAAAGGAATCATCAAATTAAAGCCAAGAAAAATCAATCTGCATTCTTCATCTATTAATTTATCCTCTGTTACAAAATTGAACTAAAACGGAGTGGGCTGGGCATGAAAAGTAAAATACATAACATGGCAAAGAATTACGAATTGGGTCTTGGGTTCTAAGAAATAATCTAATAATCTTTTCTAATCCCAAGTTCACAACGTAATCGGACTTAAAATTGAAAACTTATCTTACAGTGATTTTATTGCAGGTTTGCTACACATTTTATGTGAACGTGTTCAGAAAAAAGTGAAAATGGCGAGAGAAAGATATTGTTGGCCTTCCATTTGTAGGACTATTATGTCTATATTTACTTGGGTGCAATGCAATTGCAGTAGGTTAGGAAACGTCCATATAATGTGACGTCTGCATTTAGGGGGAGGGAGGTTATGCAAGAAGTTCAGATGCTCCATGGCAAGGAAGCTCGTAGCTTCTATTCTTTATGCTCCGTCCACAAGGAGTATAAGGCCAAAAATGCATACTAAGAGATGTCCTTACATGTCATACTATATGGAGACTTCATAAATTCTATTTATCACACGTACTACGATAATAATCGTAATAGTCTGCAATAATATATAGTACCTAGTACCTATTGCTGTAAAATGTATAAATCTATATTAAATCTAAGAAAGTATTTACCTTGGCACTGTATGGAACTGAAAAACTCTGGTAAAAAATAGATCAGGATGGATGTGTCATGAAAACAAAAGTAAAAAAGAACGGATGAAAGAAAGGAAAATTTGATTAAACGTTACCATGTACAATGCCAAAGTATTACAGTCTATATAACACATGTCCATTGGCTAACATCATTATCCATTATACATAGTATCAGGAGTCACGTTGCAATTCAGCATGACCATATAGACCTATATGCTTGATGTAAGTCATGGAGAAGGCCAACAAACGTGAAACGCCAGAGGAAAATTATGAACTGTCCTAACTCAACATAAAACGGTATCTGGTTCTCAGAGAACAACTTCTGGACAGAATCGTTTTATGGCTAAGGCTATGGCTTCAAATGTCTACTATATGCATATCAATGTACTTATGACCTTGTCCGATCCGATTCTGGTTTGAGTCAAATTAACAAATCTAGATCAAGCAAGACTCGGTCTACGAAAGTAAAGCTAACATTGGGCCATGAATATTTGATGGGAAAGCAAGAGGAATGAGAAAAGTGATGAACACCTGAACAAAATGCTTACCTTTCATACTGCAAGTGTCCACTACTTCCACTATGGCTGTGACTATTCACCATTTGGTCTTCCCAAAACTGGTCGATTTTCGGTACGTCGATTTCCATGATTACTTTGCTGTTTGCTTGTGGTAAATCTTGCATGTAGATAAAAAATTTACAAAGTTAAAGTGTTCTCACGTTGTGTCAGTTTTAAAGATCTGTCTCTTCATGTTGCATAATAGAATGCAATGTAGATAAAAACAGGTGATTACATAGTAAGAATTCGTTAGTTTCTGTTTTCAAATGTAATTTTCAGACAGTATAAAGAACTTTTCTTTTCAAGAGAAAGTACAACAAAAGTACACTACGTGACTTGTGGTTCATTAGAGTCAAACAGTTTGCTAAAGCCAGCATTTGTCAAAGTAAAACAAATTGCACTTCCGGAAAACTGTCAGTAATGCATTTTGGCACACGCCATTGTGGTTTCCTCAATTATACGTTATCAAGAGACAATTTTATCAAGAATTGTCTAATGGGATTTAATATTCTTGCACTCTTCCTGTTGTCAGCTTATTATATGCAATCGGTATTAAGAGAGAATAGTAATGTTGATTTTCGCAGACGAGAAATGTTTGCAGAAACTAATCTGACGACAAAGACGGGTTTGCGTTAATTATGAGTTTGGAAAGGAAATGTATGAGATAGTAGAAAAGACGAAGGATGAATGAGATGCAACGGTCGGGTTTTGTTGCAGAAACTAATCTGACGACAAAGACGGGTTTGCGTTAATTATGAGTTTGGAAAGGAAATGTATGAGATAGTAGAAAAGACGAAGGATGAATGAGATGCAACGGTCGGGTTTGGTATGCAGTGTAAAGGAAGGCAAGATCCTATGAAAATTTCCAATGACTCAGTTGGAATTGGGGCATGTTCACACTAGAAGACCTTACTTGAGAGCACTGCACGTCACAGACAGATTTGTCCAAAGTAGGAAAAGGCAATACGTTAATATTTGTGGAAAAGAGAAAAAAGTGCGAGAAAATAGTCAAATCCAACAGTTGAGTGAACTATTATCTTTGGTGGAATAAGTATTTAGTTTATTAGCGCTGAGTTGAAGTTTGTTTAGTGATGGGATTCTTCACTGTCTGGCTGGCGAATCGCGAATGCGATAGTTGTGAATGCAATTTAATGCAGCTGGCCGAGATTGAGACACATTCATCTGAACGATTCAAGAGACGGCACGTAAATAACCATGAACAGCTAGACTAGCTAGAGTAGAGCAGATTCACTTGACTTGGATCGTCGGCTTGCTCCGTAGACACACTACCCACTTGCTAGAGTACAGACTACGATACGTTGCTTTGGTTCAGAAGAGTGTGTGCTGGGTGTACGTGTATTCTACGTATCTGTGTAGCAAAGAACGGACTTATTGTTATTTCAGTTGAGTTAAAGCAGTCAAGTCTCGTTTAAGTTACTAACACGCGCAGCATGCCTAACCTCACGTGCAGAAACACCAACTATCGCCCTAGACATGTTCATATGCAGATAGACACATAGTAAAACGTTTCTATATTCCTTCTACTCTAATCAATCGATTCCTGTTGCCAAGTTGCCAATTTCCTCCACAATTTGCGAATTTTAATTCGTGCCCGCAGATTTTTGCAAAATTTTTGCAAACTCAAAATGTTCAGCGAAATATTTCTGAGGATTTTTCCCGAAAAATCCAATTTTTTGCACCGTGGTCTCTGCGAAACTGGGTCGAGAACTAGTCAAACAAATGTCAGCGTCGGCAGTCGACTCAGGAAAAGTTCACATACGAAATTGTGAAGGGAAACGGGTTAGTTGTTCCACAGTCAAGCCAAACCCACGATCCCCAATCCTCACGTGTATGGCAATGCTTTTCAATGCAATACACGCTACTCAACACGCTCTTTTCCTATACACTATTTAACGCTGGAACCACACGTAGATATATGCTACCTACTTCGTTTCTCCACTTTAATTCTATAAGAATCAGGATGATGAAACTCAAATGTATATACTTCGTCCTCTATGTCTTCATTTGCCAATCTGCTAAATGCGATGTACGATTGCACGATAAGCTACACGATTTCCCGTTTACCTATAAGCCCTCATTTAAAAATGTAACTAGATATACCACCCAATAACTTCTAGAAATATGTAAAACCTTAGCGATTGGTTTTCTCTCAGCATTATCCGCGTGGTTTGCTCATAATTATGTTTCCGAAGTCGATATTCTCATTTCCTAAAGGTATCCTGGGACAAAATAGACATTAGCTCCTAATTCATTCCATGCATTTACCAATCGTAAATATATTCCTGGAATTCTGTTCCCCCCATTCTCATTAAGCGAGATTCGATTTTTGTTTTAGGGATATCTTCAATGAGAATTTGCGAATACATACTACTCGTCCATCCTTTCCTTTGCCATATATATCGTATAGTTTGGCTTATTGAAATCTCGGATTCGTAAGCTGCTCCTTTGGCTGTGTGTGGTTCCATTCACTTTGGCACGTTTTGTTTTCAATAGATTTCATGCTTTCGTACATGTGCCAAACAACAACTGCTCAGAGCTTGTCTCTAGTATATGCATATTTAATGGCATTTTCCATTGGTATTTCTGATTATTGTGATCAAGACTCTGATAAAAACTTCTGGAGCAACAATTTCTGTTTGTTCAGAACAAACAAATCAAATATGTTTTTTCCTCGCTTGTTCCTTTAGCACAAAGCCCTTGTGGACATTTGCATATACATACATTCTTAAAGGTATGCTAAATCAAATTAACTTGCAATATTACTTTTCTACTACCCCAATGCATTTCACCTAGAAAAACATTTGTGAATGAACTTACGCTTGATTGATGATCTGGTGAGCTCCTACTGGAAATTTATTCTAGTTTTTCGACAGACATTGAGTCGGATGACTATGTACAGGCCAAAACTTACACAACAGTGCACGGAGAAAATATTATTAAAATCTTAAAAATAGCATCTGATCTGAAGCTCGTGTTGAACTTAAAATAAAACTGTCTGATATCGATACTACTAATATTGCGATCTTCCAGGAGTCAGTCGTATCACGCTTTCTGGTTTTCGTCTATGTATTCTGACTGCCCATTGTCCTCAGGGCCGCAGCCAGAAAGATATTTCAGGGGGATCTAGCAGGAATTTTGCGATTTTCTCAGGGAAATTTCCGACGATTTCGGTTGGGCTCGAGCCCCTAAGCAAGCCTCCATGGCTGCGTCCCTGACTAGCCTACGAACCAAATCTTCAGGTTATGATCCTGATCACGTTTATGAAGTAATAAGGTATGAAATATTATACAATATTTATACAATGAAGATATTTTTAGAAACATCCGACTGTGCAATGGCAATGATATTGTCCATATTATCAGTTTATTCCGTTGTGCAAGTGCAAACTGAAACTTATGCTCAAAATAGATGCAAAACTCCATTTATGTGACTAAACTGACGCAATTTGCAATAATTCGTGTTGAATTTCATATCTACCACAGATCAAATTTACGGTTTAAGAGTTGTCAGCCGAACAAAATTCACATGTCTCTTTCTTCCAGAAGTATTTTTACATTTTAACGATCTTGAATCTTAGCTTCAAGCTTTCCTTAAACCCACACATCCTTGAGATCACGAGATGTCTTCAACCCACACATCATGTGATCACGAGATGTCTTAAACCCACACATCATGTGATCACGAGATGTCTTTTAAACCCTCACATTATGAGATCAGGAGAAGCCTTAAACCCCCAGATTATGAGATCACGAGATGTCTTAGACCCGCATAAGAGATCACGAGATATTACGACTCGCGACATCAAGATTTTGCCAATGCGAACAAAAAGTTATGTAAGCCAATTAGATGAAATACATGACGGTATCGATTATATTTTGCAACATCCTATTGTTTGACATCATCGATCAATATTTCACTAAAAATACCCTGGTTTTGGGTAAATGGGTACCTCCTAGCTGTCCAAGGTTATAACTTTTGAGTCACTTCTTCATGTAAATGTTTATTCATAAAATATGATCTATTCAACGATTTATTCAATCCTAACATTTTCTTCTTAACCCTCGAATATTGAATTTTTTTCCTTCGTGACTCCATCCACCCAAACATCATAAACTGACCTATCACATACTAAAATTATTTTCTTAATAACAACACATTAAAAAAATTCACATTTTTTTTATTTTGGTGGATGTTTATGAACCGATTGGTTTTAAATTAATTTCAGTTCTACGAAGCTACTTGCTAAATACTGTGTGATGTGAGACGCACACCACACAAATAATACTTAACCCTTTAAACCCACGTTGACCATTATTAGTCAAAAAATCGAATATTACTTAAAATGAACATTTTAAAACAATTGTTTCCTGTTTTTTCAGGTAAAATAACGTAGATTAGAATCCAGTCAGAGTTAATTCCATATCAAGATTTTACCAAATTTCACCTGAATAAATTCTGGAGTATAATCCTACTTCGGTAAAAATTCTGGAGACAGTACTATGATTTATCGTGAGATTCATCGTGAAATAGAAGTTTTCAACCCGAGTTATATTATATTGTCATACTGTAAGGATGCAATGATCAAATAGATCTCCTAAATTGGGAGTTTTGGTGCCTGCCCTTCCAACCAACCTTTGCTTGCAGTTCAGTTTCTTGAGCTATGAGTGACGTCAATCACCCATGCCGGGCCATGCCTGCATAAAATTCCGCAAAAGATGTAAGTATTGGATGAAGCAAGAATAAATAATTTGCAATTATATGCAAAGGCAGTTGAAGTTTTGGTAGCTTTATACAGTTGGTAGAATATACAGAACATGCTATTGGAATAGGAAGTAATAATATATTAGTATTTACATTTATACACACATTAAAATACGTAAGTTTAACAGATCGACATGAAAAATGCACAGTATATACAAATAAAAAACAATTTTTACTATCTACGTGCTGCAGTAATTACAGGTGAACTTTATATTAACAAAATATTTCAGTCGTAATTAGACAAATCTATTGGCTTTAACAACTATTCTGTATAGATATTTATTACTGCACTATTTACATACATAATACATAACATTTTATAGTAAGCCTTAGCATATTATGCGATATGCGTTATAAACTTTATTACAATACACATCATTTACTATTAAATACATACACATTACTGACAGTGACAGTAGTAACAACGGTCGACCAAAATATTTGTAGCGATCACCACTTTACAGTTCATCAAATTGTACAAACTTAGTACCTGACGAGTACCACACCGTATACTCCCAGTCACTTTGAGTACGTATATACAATGACTTTTAAACACCAATGTAAAACAACATGAGACATGCAATGTAAGTTATATTATAATTAGACAAACTTTTTAAAATTATAGGCTAAAATGTTTCGGCTAAACTGTGAAATTTTGGGGTAATAACTCTACATTTATGTCATTAGGGAAAAACTGTCCTGAAACAAGCCTCTTCCTTCGGTTCTGTCTATAAAATATTATGTACCCATCACAGGAAAATCCCAATTAAGTAATTAAATCTTAATTCGCTTTAGCTGAACTCGAATTTTCCTAGGCATATTCAACAATTCAACTAAATAAGTTTATAGTCTTTCTTCAGCTCTCTGCCTCATCCTCTCCACGAAGGCCTGTCCTTTAGATTTTCGATAGCTTTCGAATGGATCATTCATAGATATTCCTACTCCCTTATACTGGTCTTTCTTTTCACGCAGTTCTCCTCCTGAGATAGGGGCTTCAATACCTGTACATACACATATAATTATTAAAAATTTAGTCTCTTTTTCTTTCCAATGAAGTACTACATATTGCAACTAAAGTGCCTTGATATTTTATGGCACCTTGATTGCAACAATAATGCACATAAATACTCAACGTCGTACCCTGTTCGTTGGCTCCTAAGCCAGTACCACCCCAACCCATTTTTTTCAAAAGTTGGTGACCTTTGTTACTTTCATCCAACTTGCGTTCCATTCCAAGTCCAACAGTCCTTTAATACACGAAATATTTCAAATTTCAAATCGTATCTCAAGGATTATTATTTTACAATGCAATTGCATTGGATTGTATTAAATTGATTGCTATGTATTATGTACAATTGAAATAAGTTTATTTTGTACACCATATCAGGTAAGTAATGACAATGATAGAATTACCCAAAACTGGGAGGAGTAGGAGTCCGTCTACCAGGGCTTCTGGACTTAGATCTTGATCGCCTGCCTTTACGACGGCGAGCGTTTGGAGAGCGCGATCTTGAACGACGTCGTTTCGGAGGCGTGGGCGATTTGCTAAAATAAGGTACACAGAGATTATAACAATTATATCGATAGTATAGTAAAGTTGTTTCTAATCCTTAGGCAATCATTTTACCTCTGATATCTTCGTCTGGGTGGAGATCTGCCGGCTCCTGGAGATGATTCTCTCCTGATTGGAGTTGGTGATCGGCTCTTTTCTCGCCTGCCTTCCCTGATGTCATCCTCCTTCTTTTTTCTTGCGATATTCTTCGTCTTAAAATATTCATAGAGGCCTAGTCTTTCCCATCCCTCACTGAAAAGATTCAAAGTGACATTAGCACTATTTCCTTGTTATATATGAGTTCCTAAACATGTTAACATTTACAAAGCGGATTTACAGATAATGCAGTAATTCTTTTCATGGAAGTAAAAATTATTTTGTTAAACAGCAACTTTTAAATGTAGAAAGTTTTAAAAATACTGCATTTATAGCATACGTATAAGCAGTCAATAAATTAAATTAATATACGTATATATCTGTATAAGTGCCTAATTTTTAGAACTTTTTTTCAATCCCTGCAGCTGCAAACAAATACTGAGGATCGAGGAATACATAAAATAAACAGGTACTAGCTTTACTTCTGTATGCTAATTTTTATCTTACTTATGAATAAAGTTTTTGAGACTGAGTTAGTTTCATTTGCAAATGGCACTGTCTATGGCACGAGAAACAATTTATTTGCTTAAAATTAATATACTAGTTTGCAGTAATATTATTCGAAATAACTGTATTTCGTGTTAAATATGGTAGGTACTACAGTAAATCAAAACAATTCTTACGAATCTCTTGGTAAATCATGAGTTGGTTGGGAATAGAAAGCTTCAACTGCTTGAATTAAACGTTCACTAGGAGGGCACGGTGGTGGCAGTCGAATGGCCCTTGGATCAATAGGCTTGTAGTTGTCATCTTCATGCTACAACACATTGTACAAATATGAAGATGAAACTAATATTATAGCCTAGCCTTGGTAGATGCATATAGATATTAGGTATCAATATAAAGTACTAAGGTGGTAAATGCATAGGCATAGGAAATAGGAATCATAGGAAGGTATGAGTATGACCAAACGTAATTGTTAAATTGTTGTCCAACATGGTAGGTTGTAAGTAGTAACAGTAGCTATTAAAACTGCAATATTTTAATATAACCAACCTTTCAAAGCTATTTGAAAGTATAATTCGAAGATTTCGAAGGACTTAATAACAAAATTGAAATACAGATACTCGCTACATAATGCATAAATGCAAATAAAGTTGCATTAGCATGAATAAAGTCAAGAAAAAAAGATAAAATTTTTTGACAACCATTTTAAATAATAAACATCTTGGATATAATCTCATTCTGGGAAATCGGTTCTACAGTCTACACTACAATTTACATTTTAGAAATTCAGAATACATACGCAACAAAATAAGACGGAACTTCCACTTAATAAAACAGTACAAAATACTTACCTTTACCAATGGAACCATAAGGCCTGCAGGTAATTCATAATATGGCAACGATGGAATTAATTCTTTTTCAGGAGGAGGAGTAGGAAAACCAGGAGGAGGTCGACTTATATCTGGAATGTTCACGCTATTTCCAGAATCATCTCTTTGAGGACCTCCTGCTCCCATTTGCTGATTCATATACTGCTGACCTTGCCCTTGTCCAGGATATCCTGTCATTAATTGCGAAGCAAGAGTATTTGTGGGTCCAGGAACTATTTGAGTGGGGGCAGGTATATTTACTAGACCAGGTCCAGGAGTGGAAATATTTGGAACAAAACTTGGTTCTGGCGGGGCTGCTATTAACGGTATTTGATTTCTTGCTAGGGCTATCTGCTGTTGAAGCTGCAGTTGTTGCTGGAGAATAGCTTGCTGAATTTGTTGTTCTAAAGCCTGTAAATGTCATTCGTAATTAACATTTTGGAAAATGAGGACTCCCTGAAAGTAGAAATAATGAAATAATACTCACCTTTACACTAGTAACTACGTGCTGACAAAACATCTGATGTTGATTTTGATAATTTTCATATGTTTGCTGCATATTCGCCGCAATTTGTGCAACAACTACTGCATGACGTTTCATCATCTCTGCTTGATATTCTAGCCAAGTTTGGCTATAGTTCCTTAGCTTTTCTACAGCAGATTTACTGACGTAATTAGACTTTGACTCCCATAAGCTAAATAGTTTATCTAGTTTTGCAACGTTATCTTCGTTAGTAGCTTCTGCAACTTTGGAATAACAGAACATAGGAATAACCATTGCTTCTAGGACTTGTTGTAAGTCTTCGGCCCCTTTTCTCATGCTGCAAAAACATTAATATTTTTTAAACAAATACCGTTGCTTTCATTAAATTGTAATGATAGTAATTTTAAAATTGAAGAGTATTACCAATGGTGTAATACATCATTTACTAAGTAAATTATGTGTAATCTCTTGTTAAAACTGGATTCTGGATCAGTCGTTCTTTTAATACAAAAACAATTTTGTCAGTCAAAAAGTCTTAATCACAAATCACAATAGTAGAGGCGTAGAGGTAACGCCCACAGGAAAAACATAAAATATATTGACACATATCTGAATCCTTATTAGTGGACTTACTTTCTCAGAAGAAAGTTAGTAACCAAAGTGTAATGTCTCTGGGTGGAGGTGTGAGTAAAAATCCATGCCTTTCCATTGGATATTGCGTCTTTAGTACAACTTTCGATTATAGGTCCCAATACCGTGTCGAATTCGTCCATGTTGACATTCAATTCCGCGGATAATTGCTTTATTTCAGCATCTTGAACAATGCGAATTGACTCTTCAATCTGTTGCTGCTGCTGGGCCATTAGGACTTGCTGCTGTCCAGCTAAATTTTTCTCAGACTGCCGAATTTGTTCTTCTAATGCCTGTTTTTGAACTTTCAAAGCCTCAATATTGACAACAGGGGTAGGTGCTGGAGGATTCTGTAGTAATGCTGGGGCTGGGCCAGGCTGATTAGGACCAGGCCTTTCAAAGTTGGTTCCTAGGTTTAAACGCTGATCCAAACTCATTCCACCGGAATTACGCTCAAAGTCAAAACTAGGGCCAGACGAACTTGGTCTTTCGAAATTGGAGCCATTTCCTGAAGGACCTCTTTCAAAATTAGGTCCAGTTCCTGGAGGACCTCTTTCAAAATTTGGTACATTGCCAGGCCTCTCGAAATTAGCTCCAGGTCCTGGAAGCCCCCTCTCAAAGGTAGGACCCCTGTCAAAATTTGGGGCTGATCCAGCAGGTAAATCTAAGTTGGGTCTTTCAAAATTCGATCCAGGCCCAGATCCAGGTCGATTGAAATGACCAGGTCCCGGCCCTGGTCGATTCTCAAAATTTCCAGCTGATGGTCCAACAGGTCCTCTCTGATCAAAATCTTGAGAGCGAGGATCAAAATTTCCTGGAGGTCGTTGATCAAAATTTCCTCCAAATGGCCGCTGTTCAAAATTTCCTTGGCCAGGTCTTTGATCGTAGTTACTGCCTCCGGGTCCGGGCATACCCTGTCGCTCAAAATTTCCAGGAGGACCAGCGTCTGTAAATCCTCCACTTTGGGGTCTATCAAAGTTCTGAAAATTCTGCATTGGAGGTCTTTCAAAGTTTTGAATTGGAGCTCTATCAAAATTTGGCATGGGTCCCGATTGCTGCTGATCAAATCCTCTATCAAAGTTTCCTCCTCCTACCCCTCCTCTAATGCTTTGTTCAAACATCTGTTGTGACTGTTGCGGCGGAGGAAATCTTTGTTGCATTCCATGCATACCAAAGTTTTGATTTGGCCCAAAATTTTGTGATCCTCCAGGTCCTCCACCCATTTGCTGTAGTTGTTGCTGTCTTGATTGCTTATGCTTCAATACGGCTTGCTCTGTTGTCACCCGGTACATATAATAATTATAAAACTCTCCTCCAAATAAGAAAGCAAACCGTGGATTAGACCTTTGCTTTTGCTTAGTCATGGATTCAAATTCTTGTCCATTTCTGGCAACAAATACGGCAAGTTTCTCAATAATATTTCTGAGGTCTTCATCTAAAATTAAAAACACAATTAATGATCATCATACTTGCCATATGCACAAGTATAACTCAATGTGAAATCCTAGTTCCACGTCCACAGTCCACAACCAATAACTGCATATCTAAACAATAAACCCTATACCAATTCATATTCATACACAATACACACAATACCAACTTCAACTTTTAAAACTTGAAATTGAAACTATACCTTGCGGTGGTTGTGGAAGCTCCATTTTCAGTTCAGTCAGTTATCACGTACAATCCAAATTCAAAATTGCTATTAGTCTCGTTCTACGGTAAGCCAAATTTATTTCCAAAACGGTGGAACGACTTTCCCGTCACCCGTGATAGTGTATGTGCAGGTCAAATCCTGGAAAGAACAAACAAAACTCCTTTCTAGCTCTTAGTTGTTAGTTCTTTAACCTATTGCCTGGAATCTCTTCCTGTATCGCTGACGTGTACACTACAAATTAGCTATAAATTGCAGTTGGCAATTTCCGCGATTGACACTATTCAATGTATTCAAATATTTTATTTCGAATTTTTACCGTTAATAATATTTGTAATTCAGGTTAACTGAGGACTTCCAAAAATCAGCTGCACGCCATCACTGCCCAATATTGAATATACATTGAAACTTGAGACAGATTTTCTAAAAACAAAATCCCTGAAATTGTGGACTCGTGCCCGGAGTTGCTACTGGTGTGTTTTTGCGGTGGACAAAAACTGATGAAAAGTAAACATCGCTAAAACTCTTAGCAAGTGGTTGAATCTGCCGGTTTTCAAAGCCATGCAAAGTGATTGATCCAGGAGAAAGCGCGCGGAGTTCAAACGCATTAACTTTCACCACAAAATAAAAATCTTGTCCACGTATGAGCGAATCTCCAGCTTACTCATTGTCATTGTCAGCCCAGCCTTCGAGGTGAAAGTCTTCTTGTGCTCCTCTCTCTCCGTTCTGATAATACTCCCTTCATAGGGTTTTATCGATCTGGTTATCAGAAGTCACAAGAGTCCAGTCATCCAGTCTGTCGAGGCTTGCCCCGAGTATTCGCGAAATAAACCGGAAACGCGTGTGTCCAAGTTTGCAGGGGTAGTAAGGAGAGGTTTTGGGCTGAGAATTCCAGTCCCCGTCAGGCTACTACAAAATAAAGTTGCTGATTCTGGAAAGCAGTGCAGTAAGCACAAGGTTCCGTTGGGTGTTCGTTTGTGTTCGCCGATTCTCGACACGACAATTCGGGAAGAGCCAACTGAATGCTGCTTGGTGCAGAAACCGGAGTTCTCGGATAAGAAAAATTTGGTTTGTGAACGAAGAACTGTTTCAGTGTTCAGTATTCTGGTGCTGACAGTGCAGCAGGGAGTTTGCTTCAGCCGATCCTCTGACCGTGCCGGAACATTTGGAAGTTTCGGAAGGCAACCAGTCAGAAGCAGAATATTGGCATCAAGAGAAACTACTATAGCTATACCTGGAGACTACTACTAGGACTTAGGACTAGTCCACGACAAGTAAAACGTGCTACATCAAGAAAAGTGCTCTACAGTATTCGGCTGAATCGACTCGGCTTTGGTCCTTGACTTTCTCGTTCGGATGGTTGTTGGTCTTCTCTGGTTGGGTTCTGTTCGTAGTACGCCGTTCGCTCAACGATTCGGTATTTCAGCATTTCCAAAACAGAGTGAACTGTAATAATAATATCCAAAAGAAGCTCTTCTAACGTTAACGTAACCGTAACATCGACATCGTTCCTTTGTCCGTGTCCTGATATTTTCTCCTCTCTGAAAAATACCCGCATCGAATCGGGTCGGATATTCCCTTCGGTTTCTCTACAGGAGCAGTAGAAAGAAAGCAACATGGCTGGACGGGTTTGTGCGGCAATGGTTCTTGACTTTTTTTATAATATTATAATCATTTCATATTATTTTACTACAGAAAGTAACACGTTTTGTTCATTTTATTACTAAGAAATATATGTAACACTTGTTTTAGTCGATTTCTTCATTTCAATCGGTTTAACCTTGAATAATTTTTTGATCTCCGCAGATGTTTTTTTCGGTTACGGTGCAGTAGTACAGACAGTCAGTTGGTATAATATATGAATCGAACCGACACTAAATTAAATCAGTTGATAATTTATATTTTTTTAATTACTTATGTCGTTTAAAAGCTGAAAACGTTTACGTACATCCGTGTAAAGTGAATTGCTTTCTCCGTTTTTATATTCTGGATAACTATGTCCCTCCAGTCGGAAGACAGAACGGACGTAATACTTGACAAGAGACCGCACACGTACTCTTTCATAACTCTGACCTGACTCTTTTTTGCCTATAATAGAGACATTCAGTCAGATATTACATACTTACTTTTAAATTATTATAATATGTGTGTGACCTTGTATAAATCCTTTTTTCTTATTATTTGAAAGTTATATGATAATATTATTATTGACTTCTCTTCCCATTCTCACTGAGATTGAGTTTTTTTTTTACTAAACATCATTCCTTCAATCTTCCGTTGATTTCCTTCGCCCTTTATTGCTTGTTTGCATTTCGATTCATATGTTAGGTTAGGAAGAAAATCTTGAAGTTTCGGAATACCAATACCAACCCTGGAAATTTGCAGATAAGCATCTTCTTAAGCTGACTCTACTTTGCAGCTAAGCAGTTTATTTAGATTTATTTAAAAGCTTATTTGTTTCTTTAGGGTGTATCTTAGAACTGTCGTTTTCGTTATTTTGGTTGATTGATTTGTTACATGTTTTATTATTAATGGTTGTTTCATTCAATGTTAAGGCTACTTGTTTTTATTTTTACTTTGAATTTAGAATTTGGACTCGTTCATGAA
>JABASH010002738.1:0-18957 GCA_019776445.1 Tomocerus maximus | reverse complement strand
CGTAGGGAGATACAGAGAAAGGATGGTAAAAAGAGTGCCGTACTACCCGGGTATTCTAAAGTGGTCTGGTTTTGCGCTCTTTTCCCTTATTGTGGACGGAAAGAGAAGGGAGCCGGACGTAGGGACAGGAACCCAAGGATGGTATTAGTTGCGTAGTCAGAAGAATCCTTCCAGGTTCAAACTTCTGATTCACATCTCCTCAGTTTCTGTTGGACTGGAAACCGGGAAGTGTGCTGGCTGCTCATAGACCTGCCAGACTCAACATGTGCTCGTCGTCTCTAGCAGTCTCATTCGGTGTCTCTGATCCAACGTGTACACTTCTGGCTCCCAGACTTGTTAGGACAAACACTTCTTTGCACTTTAGTCTCTAATCTCCGACAAGTTTTTCACGACTTGGACAATAACCTCCTGCTTACTAGACCGGAGAAATAATAGCTGACTAAAGGAGCTAGCATTGAAGTTGCAATCCTTCCTCCCGAGGACCTCCAAACAAAAAACATCAACAATAACACCGCGAAATAGAGAAACTCTCGTGCTAATCACAACTCTAAGTAAACTAATTGTACTCTGAGACAGACTTACTGTACTCTAGAAACTTTTCTCTACCTTGTTATTAACTGTGCTGTCTATTAAGTCTATCTTAATCTGTGACTGTACCTGGGACCGAAAGTAAAATAAACAATCTCACAACTCATACTTATTCGTGGAGGAGATAATAATCAGAAATAACTGTAAGAACAAGTAATTATTATAACAATACCTAAGTTATTTGTGCACAAACACTTTTCCCGACTCTACTATCTCCACTGATTATTACTTAGGCACTTGTCTATGGAGAGTCAGTCCAATAGTAGTCAAATCTCAGCCCACGAACAATAAATTTTGTTGGTTCGAATTCTTCAGAGATCCTGCTCTTGCAACTCTACAAATTATACAGCATCAACTGCACAAAAGGTAAGTTCTAATTCCAACCTAGTGGAAGGCACAAGTTTCCTAATTTCTAGTCATGGAACTTGATTGTCTTCGATAATTTATTAGTGTGTTAATTATCTTTTGTATTTTGTCACGAAATGAGATTTTCTCTCGCCTGTGCTAACTATTCTACAGTCTGAGTTATACATCACACTATGCATATTCTACTTTGTTTAGGGTACCATGCTGTTATATTTAGACTGATATATAAACGAATCATATATGTATGTATAAATGGGTGCATATTAGATTTGCATACATACTGCATACTATAGCATTGCTTATCAGACAGCGGCCCACCGTGCAGTGACAAATTAGTTAGTTTCTAATCTAATACAGTTAGCCAAAAAGAGAAAGAGTTAGCAAAGTAATCTAAAAAGCAATATATTTCTTTACGGTAATTTCCTATCTTATCTTGTTCTAAGACATAGTCCGTAGCTGGCTCAGATTAGGTCTATTAGTTGGAATGGAGGTGACAGACGGTGCTCTCAGCTCTCGTTTACCCAAAGCAAAAGAGAAACATACAGACGTGCGAGCTCAATCTCTAATGCAATAAAGAAGGAAGTAATTAAGGGGAAAAGTGTTGCTCCTCCACTGCTTTTCTTAGACTATCTATATGGCTAATCCTTACACATTTTATTTTTATACAAGACTATCTCTAAAATAGAACTACTACTTACTACCTTTGTAATTACCTTCAACTAAACAGACTTACTCTATAGCTATGCATACGATGAGCATAGGTATGCATATATAAGTGCCATGCAATTATACTGGACATAACCCATAGACAATTCCTTCCTGATTATTGGTTATAAATATATGTCTATCTACTGCATGATATGCCAAAGAAATCCGAATCTTCCTCCCTAGAGTATTGGTAGGGAGTAGAGTAGAAAGACTAGAAATGGCTATCCTTCCATTTGCTTCTTGCTTGTTGCGAGATGATTTTTCTTTAGTTGCTATTTGTATTAAGGGAACCTTTAGTTTTACTCACTTCCTCTCCAGATTGGTCTTCTGATTCTCTTACTGGTGAAATGAAATGACACCATAAAAGAAGCTAATGAGTACTATGGAGAAAACCGAGGAAAGGAAGAATCTATTTTATACACACAAACAGCACCTCCTCTTGAACCTCTCTGCAATGTCTTTATATTCCTGTTTTATTGAATTGGTGAAGCTGCTTGTGTAAGATACTAGATACAGGTCCCTATCACTCGTGGTACTTTTATTAGTATATACATTTCTCATCACTCTAGCAAAGATTAATTAATAAACCCTTTGAACTCTCTAATATGCTTTACTCTGCCCGGCACATGGAAGGACTCCTACACGGGAATCACTCCTAAGAGGACCTACTCCTATAAAAGACTCCTCATGCCAGCTATTCTTTACGAGCAGTGCAGACGTAGTTGGACAGACTTCGTCGTACAAGGGCAGCTTAAGATTGCTGAACTGCGTACTAATAAATAGTGATATCAAAAATCATATTGATATGCGAACTCAAAAATTACTAAGATTTTGTTCGATAGGAGACAAATAATTAAAACATGGTTAATGTCTGGGATTGGAAAGATCCACATTTAGGAGTCCTTTAGGAGTAAGTCTTTTAGGAGTGATTTTCGTGTAGGAGTTAGGAGTCTGTATCGGACAGCCACTCGGCTCTAGTAAGTGCATACCAGGGCATATTAGTTTCCATCTAACCGGACATTTAGAGTCAAGATTCGAGAACCTGGATCAAATATTCTATGGCTCTCATATTATATCTATTCAAGTTGTATTCAGGTATGTATTACGTAAGATATGTAGATTTTCTTGGCTTCACAAAATGAGACTTCCTATTTTGCTTAGAGAGACTAGTATTTAATCCTAACCCATGGTAATTATTGTGTAGGCACTCTCTTACGTTGTGCTTTATTGCATTGCAAAAATATCAACTGATTTTCTTTCTTTGCCAGCGATTTTCATTTGCAGAGGAGCAAATATTAAATTGAAATAGAATGTACATCTACTTTCACGTTTACATGACTGTAGGTTATATTAAAATTGCTCAATTTCGTTTGAGTTTGTTGATCTCTATGTATACCATACTTCAAAACAAAATTGGGACTGATAATATTTGAGTAGCGCTATTATACCATATCACTTGTTTCAATATAGACGACTCAAAGTAGACTCAAAGAAACAGTATCCAAGTGGAGAAGTACATAAAGCAGAGTAAGAATATAATAATAAAACTAGACATTCTATAAGTAAATACTATGCATCAAAGCTTCAAACTATTCGCTATAGATACTCCTTTTAACATGCTTGGGTGATCTTAAATTACTCCTTCATAGTCACATAGGCTCTGACACTCCTATAAGAGGCTTCTCTTCTATTTCACCGATTTTAATTATGCAATAATACTGTATGATGGTACTTGTACGTATACTTGTACTATCTGTATAGTATCAGTTTGAAGTGCCTTCAAATAAAGTGTCTCATATTGTTCCCCTAAATCTCCTCAGTAGCACAATAACACTCGTGTATGTTAGCACTAACGTAGCAAGGTGCAAAAATGTATTCTAGGAATAAATGTGTCAACTGGACACTTGGAAAGAATCAGTAAAGAAAAAGTGGCAAGATTATTTGCTTACACATCTACAAATTGGTTGTTAGGCAGGGTGAGCATGTGCCAAATTGTCCTCAAGGCAATTCATTCGTTGCACTAATGTAGCATTTCCAGGAAAAATGTCTGACTATTGAAGGTGAGGATAATTGTTCATCATGGATAGTAACTGGAACAAAGTACAATGCAGAGAGCATCTGTTGTGCAGTTTAGAAAATAAACTTTACTTAATAATTGAACTTGCATTTTGGCAAATTATTGTCCAAGAAATGGTAGGGACACATGTAGTCAGTTTTTGCTCTCCATAGTGTACTCATGCCTACTCAATACAAGAGTCATTACTGGATGTTGCAAGGGAAGTTTATCTGCACTTGCCGTGCTCCCATCGCACTTGATGCCCAGCTGTTGTGTATATTTCCTCTGCCACTAGCCAAAAGTTGGATAGAAATTGGAATGAGCCCATTACTACTATTACCTAAGCCTTCTTTGCGTTTATTACTAGAGCGTGGAGGAAACGCAACAGAGACGATACACAATGTAGGAGAGATATAGGCATAAAGAAGGGTGAATAGAGAAATCAAAGCAAGTCAAGTGACAAGTGTACCTAGGAGAGGTACCTACTGGCGAAGAAAATAGAAAATCGGAGGCAACATAAACCAAACTAATGCCCTGGGTTCATTAGACAGCTTGGCCAAAGGCATAAACCTATAACTACTTTCTTGCTTTCTCTTCCACAACAGAGTCACCGAATGGCAGTGGCATGGAATTGCATTGCTCTGATTGCATATCCAGCCCAATGACAAAACTCCTCTCGGTCGACTGTATTTCTATATACTTGTACATGTTTAGCCAATGTTCCTGTATCTTTAGATGTAAATGGTACTTCTAGTAACATAATTTCTATACAGATATATTTGTAGTTGCACTTGGCACTTTACAGTTAAGTTGGTTCCCTAATAGAACCAAAACCATCAAAGTGAGAAAAAACTGTTTACTGAGAGGAAACTTAATAGCGTGAACCAAACTAACAGAATTTCCCAGCCATTTATCCATTCATCTGTATCTAATCTGGTTTTCTCTACGTACATATAGGATAGGAAACACTATGGGCTGTAAATGTAGCCCATACTTAGTGTTTAGAACAGTGCTTTAGTGCTCGCAGCCTTATTGGAATTGAAAATATTGTTTTACAAGATTCAAACCTGTAGAAACAATCTAGAGATAGACATTGCCAAAAAATATACGCAAATACAACAGCTCCAAGGCTCCAAGCCATGGGAAAGGTTTTATATGAGCAGTAGCGGCTTAAGTGCAAATCTATATGGTTCTAGGTTACATTTGTAATTAAATTGCAGCGTTTATTTATGTATATACACAGTAGTACTAGTACCTACTACCTACACACTATTGTACATTGTGTTCATGTTGGAGCCCAGCATCCATGTGCAAAGGATTTTTAATTAAAGTTTTCTAATTAAATTATCTACATGTAAATTGCTTTCTATAGAAAGGAATCGGGAAATACAGACCAGTGAGAGTATAGTCTTTTAAATATATTCCTCTATATTTAGTTCTATATAGTTATGTAGCTAAGTAGGTATATCTATAGAAATTAAAATTATTGCAACATCAACTGTAAGTCTTTCTGAACGAGCCAACATCAGTGCGTGTATATTTACATGGTCGAGCACCGGCTTCCTTTGAAAGAGAATACTATTGGTACAGGTGCAGAAATTACGCACCTTAACCTAAATATTTATAGAGCTAAACATCAACTTGAATTAAAATTGCTGTGCCATAAAGGATTTATGTGATGACATCTCAACAAGATCGACAAGGTGTGGCATGACGATTAGATTTCCTCCGCTTTAGTATTTGTTTGCAGACTGAATTCTCTAGAAGTAGGAACTAGGTAGGCACTCGTCAGTTTGTGTGACTCAGGACGAATAATAATAAAAGTTTAAGATTAGTGGGTAATACACTCACAGTTACATCAAGGGAAACTGACATGACTTGGCATGAAGGGACATGCTTTGGTGGACTCTTATAAGACATCACTTGATTTGTCTTTACTCCATTATCAGACGTAACTCTAAACAATACATTAAAGTTAAGCCATTGTAAAGAGGTATAGTTGATATGTAATAGATTTTTAGATTTTGAGTATAGGTAACAATATCTTGATGAAATGCTGGTAGTCCCTATAGAGTTAGGTAGTTAATTTGCGTAGAAGTTGAAGCTCAAGAGAAATGTGAGGAATGAGATTAAATGTTGAGGGTAGAGGTAAGAAAAGAAAGTGTAGCGTTAAATCAGAATGTAGAAGTAAGTAAGGAGTCGTATCAATAGCAATGGCAGGTGAGCTGAAGGACGGATCTGTCATCATCATTGCGATGGAGGGAATCAAGGGAATGCAGAATAGCTCTGAGATATCTTTTTGTCTATTCCTTGGAGAAAGTGACTTCTGAGTTTTTGACTGGAGAAAGCTATAGGTATGTATGTATTTGTACACTAATATCGTATGGCTGTTCGTGCTCCCCTTGCCAGTCCCTACTCCTCCGTTACACTACACAAGACATACTGGCATGTAATAAAAGTAAAGACTAAAGACACACTTTGGTCGCATTGTAACTTTCTAGTCACGTTTTGAATAGTCTTCTTACCACACACAACACAAGGAAACTCAAGTCTGGCTTGTGTGCCCAACCCATTCTACTCAGCTTCATTCTGGTTCAGATGGCTATGCAGAAGGAGCCCTTTGCAAGAGACCAAGACACTCGTCTCTGATTCTTGCCACATTGTTACAACAGACATTTTGAAATTTCATTGCGTCCGCCTAAAAAGTCTTATCAACTGTGAAGTGACAATTAAGCGGATAAAATACTTGTAACTACCCAAGTGAAAGTTATTTTCTCCTTTAGTTTCAATGATATATATTAAAAGAATTGAGACTACAAGATGATTTCTAAAGTATAGTTTCTTACTTAGTGTGACTTTCTGTATGAAATGTGCTCAGAATATGTATTTATTGTTGTCATTGAGAAACACCTGAAAGTATCTGTTGGAAATACAAATAAGTAGTGTAGTAGAGGGGAGAAAGGAAGAGAAAGGTCTTTGGAGTCAGTGTTGCATGAAGAAGTATTGTCTGTTTGTAAGTACATTACATTAATGTAGGTAGCTGAAAGTTTTTGTATGTAAGTATGTCCTGGTGTAGTGGTATAGAAAAGATTCCAGGGTTGTTTTATTTATTAAGTTTTGTTGGTAGACTAGTTAGAGTCGGTTGATTCAGCACAGGATGTAAGTGTGTACAAATAAGGAGAGCAATAACTCTTTGTTACTTTATCTTTAACCGTAGATCAGGTTAAGCCAGATGAGACTAGGAGCTAGACACAAGAATCACATCAGTATTAGTATTGACGTCGTAAGAAGACTTAGGTGAGCTGAGTAGAGTAACAGATCTTCTCTCCGTCCCCTTGTCCTCTCTAAAGCTGCTCTAAGCTCTTTGCAATAGACAAGACGACAGGCTCTACCCAAGATAAGTCAAGTCAAATCACTACCTATATACATAATATTATATATATACCAATTACCTATTTCCACCTATAATACAATTCTTCATGTAATAATAAATACCTGCATAGTAATAGGGACCTGTCACGACATCCCATCATCAGATAGACAATCCACGACAGAAACTATTAAGAGACCCACAATAAGAAAATAGAACTGGACAGGAAGAAACAGAAGGATACTATACGGATAAGTGAACTGAACAGACTGACCGTAATGCAAAAAGAAAAAGTACACGAGGTAACCTACATAAGCTTTCTCCCACACACTGGAGAAAGTACACACACATTAGGTATACATATATTATAGTATAGGAGGAGATGCAATGGAGATCAAGGCAGTCAGTCTCATCTCAGTTAGCTGAACTGGAGAAACGTTGAGGAACTTTGAATGAGGGGGGAAAGGACAGTCCAAAGACTCTGCCTTCACATCCACCACGCAAAGCAATGTCCGTGTGTCACGGAGAGCATTTCCAAGTGATTGGCAAAAGAAGTGACAGTGTCGGGAAGGACAGCAAGTGTAGTCCAACGAAACTCCTACAATGCATTACATGCATAGGTAGCCCCCACTAACACAAAGTAAGAGTTGACGACCTATCTCTCCCTGCTCTCTTACGTAATGTATATAATGTTGTGTAACGGACTATAATGCTAACACTAACTGTACACGAGCTTCCACATACGACGACACTTATAGCCACTCTCACATACTTGTATGTATTATACGGGGAATTTAGGCAGTAAATAGATGTATCTCAGAAAGGAGCTTATATGCATTTAGGAGGTATAGGTGATATGTAGTGGAATACAGAGTAGATTACACATGGTAAGTAACGAAGCTTCCTCATGCAATAAGCTGGAATGTGTCCAATGTTAGATAGATACCATCAGCTTTTGATTCCATTATTCAACGACGTTTTGGCAAACAGTGACTCAGATGGAATGGATAAAAACGGTTTCCGTTCCGTTGTCCGTCTATATCATTCCCTCGCTACATCTCCTTCGTTTCCACTGTCTTTCTTAAAAACCCAAGAATCTCTTTAGGTATATCCTAAAATTGATATAACCATATGCCTAACTATAGTTACTACATTGTACTCTGTAGATAATATGTTCAATGTCTATATGTGAGTTTGTGTCTAAAGCTCCATGAATGTACAGCCGCATTGCATGCACACTGTAGTAGGTATGTATAGTTACGTAGTAATAGGATTTTATATCTAGTCTTACTATTACTAGTTATTTTGCTATTCTTTTCTTTATTCTTATATATTCAAGCAGTGCAGGCAGGCATCACTATCCACTCTCTACTTCTCCTGAGTGAAACTGGATCCGAGTCACTATCTCAGTCAGAAGAAAGCTTCTCTCAACTTGACTCGATTTGACTGGTCTTCCTTCTTCTTTGCGTCTTGTCTCTTTTTCAAATAGGAAAAAGGGAAAGCTATAAGAGCCACATTATGTAGTGTCATGTGTGCTATATGCGAGACACTCTCTGTCTGAAGTATTGGAGACACAGAGAGAGAGGATACCCACCTTGTTACATTAGGTAGATCATACCAAAAAGTATCATTTCATACACAGGGAACATTGGGAATGGAATAAATGCGTTCGACTTTAGATCCCAATTCAATAGACAAGACATCTAGTCACTCAGGAAATTTTTATTCGCTCCAGTTGAGGTTGGAAAAGAAAGGCTCAACTGATCCCGACCCTTCTGAGCTCATCGTGCATAGAAAAAGAGGAAACGAGGACAGTAGTGCCATGTCACATAACAAACAAATGCGAAACAGCGAGAGGAATATCAGTATCATACATAGTTATTAAGGAACCTATGTACATGACATGGATCTTCGGTTTCCCTCGACTCCGTCCCTTCATTTCGCTTCAATGGTGTGACTTTCACTCAGCAATCAGCCCCAGACTTCACTTTACTCCTCTATGTGACCCAAAATAGACAACAACCTTTCCTTCATTCTCAACCCAAAGATTTTCCTGGAGTTAGGTAAGCACCTACTCAAAGGAATATCCAGCAAATTCATCCATAATAGACACCTTACAAGTCAGCACTATTCAATATTATTACAAATGCATAACATACTGCTTGTAATAATATACAGCTTTCCCTCAACTTAATGACATGTATTTGTCGTTTCTGTCATCATAAGGCTCTGAATCATTACTCGGTTGAATGACGCAACATAATGATATAGAATCTACTTAATCCTTTAGAGAGGTTGTTAGAACAGGTATGCGAGAATTGTAGTGTAATAGTTATGTATTTGTACAGACATGCGACCATTATGTATACAGATAAATAACAAACTTGTTATCTGTACATTCATCAGCGACATAGGCTTTAATGAAGAACTAGAACTACTTTATAAACATTGGAGTTATCTAACATCATCAGAAATTATGATTAATTGGCTGGGCTGGTAACGGAAACGGAACTGTCCAGCCATGTAGTCCTTTTTGTCTATATTTTGTATACTTTTTGTGATTGTCTTATTACACATGTCCGAAATGTTGTTCTTATGGGCATTAATCTAAGCTAAATAAAAACCCGTCTTAAGTATTTACTTTGGGATTATTATTCATTATCCCTCTAATTTGTAGGTTCTTCTTATGACGTTCTTCGCATATGATTTTTGTTCTTATGGGTATTAATCTAAGCTAAATAAAAACCCGTCTTAAGTATTTACTTTGGGATTATTATTCATTATCCCTCTAATTTGTAGGTTCTTCTTATGACGTTCTTGGCATATGATTTCAACTTGAGAAGCAAACCATTTCATACGTATTCCATTTATTACTTCTTAATTACACCAATGGGTACTACCACTAAGAGGTGATATCATACATTCAAAGTATGTATTCATGCTCACATCAAAAATGTAGATTACTCTTTCCGACAGAGTCCGTATATTTACATTCAACAGACTATCATTTTTGAAAGTATGCATTACAATTTATGAATCGTGCTGTGCTTCCCTAAATTATTATGTTAGTAAATGGAGTAGGTTATTGAAATACTAGGCTTCACGACTACGTCCCGGTGATAATAAAAAGTCCTAAACCTTCGTAAAAGATGGAACCTTCGTATAATTCCAACCGCAAACTCCTCCATTTAATTCGAAATGTCAGCTAAAGCTTGTAGGACAATACCGCTTACTGAGAGGCTAGTCACGAAATTAGTCATTTAATAAACATAGATATATGGATTATTATAATGTTAGGTATGTATGCAGCAGAGAAGATATTTAGAATGCGCCTCGTACATTGATATTATTATTGGATGAATATAATCTGTCTGAATTTCCTCTTAGCAATGATTAGTGGGACAGTAAAGGAAGTAAACATGGGAGGGTAAGAGGGAGTAAGGACATAATGCAGCCATTATTGAAATATACCGTCTTAAGACAGTCGTATGTCTTAATTTTGAATTGAGGTAATGTACTAGAGGTTTGCATTATTAGTCGTGAGTGTGCTGCTTAGTATGTATTTAATAATGTATAGGACTGGATGTATGTAATAGAATTGAAATAAAAGATTGAGAGGTAACTTAGGTTCTGTTAAATTTTGGCAATGGTTGGTTCGCATGTTTCCGTGGTTGGTTGTTGTGGGTAAGTTAGGAGTTTGGGTTACTAGTGCGTAATGCATAATATATAATGCAATGAAAAGCTAGTAGCAAGTACATTATGGACATTACATAGCGAAATTTCAAGCACGATTCAGTTGCTGTTAGTAATGCCCCGAAGAACAAACGATAAGACAAGACAAAGATTACCCGTCTTCCTCTTCTCTTTCTTATTCTCATATCCTCCCTGACTTCCTATTCCTTCTCTTGCCCTACTTCCTTCATTTCTTTCTCTTAAGCTTTCTCCCTAATGTCTGTAGGTAGGTACCTGTCCCTATATGCGAAATATACAGATGATACAATATTACATATATATTACATGTAATACAGCTACTACTCACAAAAAAGAAATAAGAGAGTACCCACGGCCAAATATCAAGTCTTGCATGTCATGAAATGCACATTATGTTTTTTCGTGTCGTGTCGTCTCGCCCAGATAGAAACAGAAATGTAAAATTGTACTAGACACAATAAGTCGCTAGCCATCAGCAATAGAATGCCAATAAGGAAAGAAATAGGAATTTCTGTATGCACAAGGACTATGCAAAAAATATTACTTGTCTGTGACATATACCTACTTTTAGGGTGAAAGCAGATTCGGATGTCAAGGAAAGTCTTTAGTCACATGGCGCAGGTATTAGTAGTTGTGTGACTGTTTTCAGTTGTAAATGGTCTTGCCAACACTTAAAAGAAGTTAGTGCGGAACAAGTGGAGGCAGCATAGGACCCGAGTCGTCAGGTCGAGTTTGGTCCACAAAATACAAATGCACTTTATTTATCGACTAGACTTGTCAGCTAGGAAAGATGAAAGGGGAGAAATAAAGTTGGTACATAACCAAGGTAAAGTAGTTGAGTCAGATAAGATCACATATCTTTTTTTGTGAAAAAGAATCTGTGCCAGATTTCATTTTTCCTCTTTTGTCAATTGAAGAATCAAAAGCTACGCAAGCAAACTAAAGTTAACTTGACTCAACCCGAGCTGAGCTAAACTGAAGAAGGAAACCAAACCAATCCACCCAATCAGTGCATTGCATTATTCTTTTCTTTAGCTCTATGGATCTTCTCTTTCTATTCTCCAGCATCCTCGTGTGTCTTTCACTCTCTTCCCTCTGTTTCCTTTTTGGCTATTCTATTCTGATCCCAGTTCCATCAACCAGACTTCTATTATTTTCTCCACTTTCAACTCTTTCCAATCAACATGATCTATCCTGTTCTATTATTCTTTAATAGCAGATAGATGCTTTCACGAAGTAATATCGAGAAAAGGTATTCTTTAACTACCTACTTATACACAATCCTCTATCTAACTTAACTGACATACCCACATCACATCTGATATAAAACACCCAATATTACATTCTTTTTCTATTTTCTCCGGTATGCATACAAATACTATCATTCAAATGGAAACAACTACACTCAAACTATGTACCAACTATCAGAATGCATTTTATCGACATATTCTAAGATATTGTGTCTACCAAAGAGAAAGGGGATAGACGCACTCAATGGGGCCGTGTAATGCGAAAGTAAAAGCAAATGCAAAAGTCAATCTCATGGCAGTCACTCAAACAGGAAAAGATACCAGTTTGTCTTCGTCTGATCTGTCAGCACACAGTCAATACTTTAGAGATCCAACTTCCCTTTGTTTGATATGGAAAATTCCTAGAAGAGCACCACTTGCATATAAATACATCCAAAATACACACATACTTCCAGTTCTTATAATGCTCAATGAAAAACAAGTCGTTTATGCTATCACAGATGAGTATATCAAGATGTCTTATTTTACATATACTACTTACTACATACAACACTAAACTAATGCTATAAAAGTATGTAACGGGCATACATTCCACCTACCACTTTACTGCCTGGTGGGTAGAATGTCCTTCCCTGCTATGTTCTTCCTGTATCCAATAGCCCGAATAATCCCGAAGCTCACAACAAACACAATTTAATCCAATACATTTTATTTCCATTAAGCACAATCATAATTTACTAGTTCACAGCTAATTCTCAGCTTCCCTCGCAATCAAACCAAGATTAGTACAATGCCTCGTCTCAGGTAAGACTAGTCGAAGTGATGAGGCTGGATATGCTCCGAAAAGACAAGTTTTCTGATGTTTCTTCCGCCAGTATACCCAATAGTGGGTTGGGCTAGGGGTGTGGCTAGCTGGCGGCTATAGATAAGTATTAGACTTATTTTTCCTAGACTTGTTCAATAGTTCATGTAAATATTTGCTAATATCCTCGCTTTACCTTCTTAGACATCTTTGTGTTGTTCATGCAAGATGCTTATTTCAGATACCTGCACTCTTCGAATAATAAATACTACAGTAGCAGGAATCAGCAAACATTACACAATTCTTCTTACATATTTAATTTATTTCTCTGCTCTCTCAGGATTCTGATTTGACCTGAATCTGCAATATGACTTGAGGCTTTTTAAATTCCAAAAATCATAAGGAACTAGAGATGACTATTGAGAATATAGTACTGACAAAGTTAAAGTACAGTCTGAAGAAATAATATACCTAATTGTACCTAGACTAGACCAATTTCTCAATAGCATTTTGCGCATCAGACATAAAGATACATGGCTTATTTAATTTAGTGTTGAAATGACAAAGACTATCAACCTGGGGCTCAAATCAAATCCCCAAGGAAAGCATTTTCGGATGTATACTAGCTTTTGTATTAGAGTTGAATTATAGTAGTTCAGGTATAAATAAAGTGATTCTCGCTGTTCTTCCTCATATATATGTGTGATATATAAATTCGTTCGTCTGGGAATTCAAAGTTGGCTGAAGGGTGTTAACGTTTTATTTTTCCAAATGGGCATATTCTGCTTTGCTAGTGGCAGAAATTGGTGCTATATGAGAACTGAAGATGTACCCAGTGGTGGTAGTAGCCTGATACGTATCTTTATTTACACATCAGTAGTAGTACACGTCCCTATCACATACGTGCTGTGTATATACAAAGCGTAGAATTACATAGGTAAAACGTTATTTGATACTCCTCTTCTCTCTTATTGCCGTTGTATTCTGTACACTCGTCGAGGGAAACCCCCAAAGGGAAGGAAAGTAATGTAAAGTCGCTTTACAGACAATGACAGTGTAACTTTGAGTGAGAAGAGAAATTCTCTTTCTCAGAGTGTCTATAGATGTGAGACTTCATTTCGTTTCATTTGTGTACTTTTTTTCGCACTCAATTGATAGAGAACAGAAACAAGAACGATTTTAAAAAGAAAGATCGAATCTTCATCATTCCAATCCTAAGAAACGTATACGAAACAGAAAGCATCGTATACGAAGCATGCGTTTGTTTGCTTCGTATATGAAGCCAATTTACTATTGCACCATTTCTATACGAATCCCCCACGTACTAGGATGTGAGACACGTCTAATGTCCCCTTCCTCCCCGTATGTAGTAAAAATTGTAATACAGTTAGAACTGCCAGTTATTGGAGGAGAAATGCAGAATATTGATAACTCCATTTTGGGGCAACCGATTTTAAAATATAATACCTCAAAACTAGAGCGTAAAAAAGACTGGCTATGTTAAAATGGTATACTAAAAAACATGCCTAGGTTCTATTCCCCACGGGGGGTGAGTTATCAATGTTCTGCGCATTGGCCAGGCAGCCTTAATGACAGGACATTACTATTTACTCATTATACCAACAAAATTAAATCCCATCTGAATTAATGTGTTGAGAAATTATTGATGAAACAGAAAATAATGACAAAGGTGTTAGTAGCGTCATTGATAGGTAACAATAATGGTGATTTGGTGATGAATAATGTTTAATTGTGCAGACTGCAGACTTTTTAATGTGTAGTTGCTTGCTACGATGTTCATGAACTATAGTTTCTTATGCAATATGCTAACACAAATTAAATGAATATGACTCATATTGCAGTCACAATTAGAACTACAATGTTCCAATTGCCAAAGTACATAATATCTCAGAACGAGACCCAAACACACAAACTAGATTAGATGACACGGCACTATGCAAATAAGCAGTCTTAGTTAGTGTAAAGATAAACAAGACATTTAATTACATGTGAAATAGTTCAAACATGGCGAATTCCTGGTTTTCTCAAGGGGATCTTCCTGGTGCCGTGCTAAGCCTTCTTTACATCCTTATAATTAATTTACATGATCAGAATCAGCTTTCACCGACCAGAAAATCTAGCTTTCTCCACGTCCTCTTGTACATAAATACACTGAGAGAAGTTCCGCAACTTCGCTTTACAAAACCAAATGAAGGAAGTATTATTTGACTGTTCAAACATGAAATGTAAGTGAACTAAATAAGAAGTCTTAGGTGTGCATACAATTACTCTTAGAAATGTTTTGTTGGTTCGCCGTGACTAGTTTGTATTTCATTAGAGAAATTGATCTTCTTACAGCCATTACTTACATAACTAAGATTACATCATTTACTCTACTTTAATTCGAAACACTTAATTAATCTTCACAATGGGAAGTGTGTCGCAGTATAAATAGTCTTAAAATGATTTGGCATGCATACCATTAGTTTTCTTGAGAAGGATTACTATTTGCAATGTCTACTGTGCATACAATATTTGTAGAAAGGATGTGTAGATAAGGACAGAGAAGGAAATTGATTTTTCCTCTTTTTGCATGAGATGTCTTGGTATCATTTACTTTTGGCTGAGGGAATTGGATTAGTTCGCGAATTATCTACTCTGGGCATGTAGATTCTCTAGCTGGTTTTTATCAGTTATTGGCGCAATGTAAAATAAATTGGGACGGATTAGTCTTTCTCTTCCATTACATGTACTAAGATACGTTCACTTTTGGCTTTGCACAATAGTTTTCTCTTTAAAAAGTTACACCTCACGTATTTTCCTCTCTTGATTCCCTAAATGAGAGAGAGAGGAGGACTCCAAAAATGTGAATTGTAGCACGAATGCGGATCCAATCTGCAGATTGCAAGTGAATGGCGAGGCTGTTCATGGCAGAAAGGTTGAAATCAGTGGATTTCCCTTTGCTTTGCTTGCAGTTCAACGAAGCAAGCATATTTCACTCTCGGTGACAAATTTACTTACTTCATCAACCCATTCCATCCGTTCAGAATGCAAACCTTGAAAACCGTTTCCCAGAGATGTCTATAGAGCTATGTATAATATGGCTGTTATTACAAGTAGAAATGTTATTTACTTGTGCATAGTACATATTTGAGATAGATCCACAGATAAGGTGAGTGTTCATAGATCTACGTCAAGTAAGGTGTAGCGGAAGAGTAATTGGCAAAGAGAACTTTCCTTTATTGGAAAGGAGCGAATGAGTTGTTTTTATCATCTACATACTTCTGAAACCTGCTAATGTCTTTACTCCTATATCTCTCCGTGAGGATCTATTCATTTATACAGAGATATCCTGGATGGACCAAAACTCTTTTCTCTCTAGTGTCCTCATCTCCTATCAGGAGTGGAGATGAGGAGAGGCGGAGGAGGCACTGCACTGCTCCACGAGTATATTTTATACACAGTAACGCACTTAGTCGTGTAAAGCTTTGCTTCAAGCATTTTAACTGTCTGGTTGCTTGAATTGAACCGTGAGGAGCATTGAACAGAGCATCGAATTTCATCATGGTGAGTTTACTGTTAGAAGTCAGAAGAGTCCTTGTCTTATGCCTGCTCCCTTCTATACAATCCCAAAGTATCCTTTATTTCGACAAACGTGCAAGGAATCGTAATTTTTTTTTACTCAATTCCACTTTGATTAGCAGACTCTTGCTAATGTAATTTCAGACCAATTGAATTTGATTGACAACGCAAAAGTGGCGTGGGGATTTTCCTTTTCCAACTTTCTCCTCTTGTCTTCTTTTGCTTTCACCTCACTCTTTCACTATTAGCCACCTATTTACGCTGCTCTTGTGTCTTTGCACTTACGTATGTTATTAGGTGTCCGACTATACTGCTTCTACTAATATCACCCAATATGTACTATATGATTAGTGTTTTGTGAAAAAATGTATAAATATTCCCCTAAATATATACTATGCAATATTTTAATAACTGAAAAACTATCTATTCCTAATATCATTGCACCATCTGCCTGAACGGCGATTGTGTTTCCAAATGGCTTGAATGAGTTTATAGAGACTATAGCCATGTGCTCACTAATCATGAAGACTAGCTGTATTTATCAATTCTTATTCATTTTAGAACGCTCTGTTTTAAAATGTAAAAATAAAATAAATATTGCTAAAAGCACATTACAGACGCCTAGCAGGAGACTATAATAATATAATATAGCAAGCATTCTCTAGGAATGGAATACAGATATTATGAAGAGTTCTATAGTATTTCTTTACGAGTTATTGTGTCATGCCTCAGTTGGTAAGTAGGTAAATAAATAAATATTAGTACCAAAATTCCATTTCTTTCTGGGACACTGATGAGGCAGTTCGCAAAGCTTTCAGGGAATAAATTGGTTATTAAAATGCATCAAAAATATAGAGCAGTAGGGCATAGAAGTATAAATTGTAATTTGGAAAGTGAATGTGTTAAATGGTTTTTGTGCTATAAATGGTGGTAGGAGCATTGAATAGCATTGACTTTCTATTGGTTAGTCTAGTAGTTAGCATTGGTATAGGAAGTCGCTTGATAACGTAGATGAATGCAGAATTCAGAGAATTCATTTCCTTTCTTTGGTGGTAGTAGTTAGGAAAGAGTGGTTTTATTTTGTTGATCATATCCATATAGCCCATTCATTGTGAATTCATTCCTTTCGCCATTCTCATTCAAGATTAGTACATTTGAAGCCAAAGTGCACACAGAAGTGGAAGTCCAACTATTAAAATTGTAGAGAAAGAGGTAGGTACTTACAAACTGCTCACCCACCTAGCTACTATTCTCGAACTATTTAGTGGAAAAGATATATTTAAAGAATTTCTGGTTGCATTTGCACTGGTGTAGTCTGCTATTAGAATTGATTTGACTTCTTGCCTCCACGACTTGTCTTCACTTCCACATTCTCGAACGCAACGGGACTCTTGAATCCAAATTAAATGTGATCTGTCTGGATAAGCAGTGATTTAGCAAGCATTTTCCTCAGCTATTTGAAAGGCAATTCCAAAAAACCTTAGCTTAGAAGTTAGAATAGATTTCGAAGAAGGATTTTTGACGGTTTCCTATGCCAATTCTAGCACAAGTCGAGGTCGAGCTACATTTTTCTTTATTATTTTTCATTAGATTCTTCTAGGCTTTCTCTTTTTGTTACATCGTCATTCATGTCAGGACGTATGTAGCTGCATTAGGAAACTTAACTGTTACTGACGAGTGAGATTAGTCACACATACTCCAGATTGAGTTGGTAGGTATACATTTGGAATGTGTGTAGTAAGGCGTATTAGAATTCGGAGAATTCCATTGAATTCTGGACGAAAGTTAGGGAAAAAGTAATATTCTGTATAATGAATTAGAATTCTTCTGGCAAAGTGAGTTGACTGAGCTTATGAAATGAAAAACTACAGATGCGATTTGATTTTTTTCATTATCTTGTCGACCTCTCTGCCCTACATTACACGCACGTACGTACACATGTATAAATTCTGAGGAAGGAAAAAAGAATTGTAAATCTGAGAGACCAGACTTTAACTTTTTCTGCATGTAACATCAGAAAAGTAACTGCATAAAGGGAGTTTAGGATTTCTTACAATGGATAAGGAGATTAGTTGGGAACGCACTTCTTCATTGCGTCTATATCCTTTAAAATAGCTTGGTATTAGCTTTAAGCAGGTTTCTAAATAAACTGCACTGCCTAACATGGGAGATGAAAGTTAAAAAGAAGGAAAACTGAGTTGACTGAGTGAAAGTCACGTTGGATTCTGTAATAAACCTCCATAGTGAGATATCCCACTGTGAATGATTGGTTTTTGGGTGATCCTGGGGATTCTTGGGTCGTCTTAGTTATCCCCTAACTGTCTCCTTTTAAATCATGCAATACTTATAGATGCATTCGTTATAGAAAAAGAGTTGCCCTCATGACTGGCATTTACAGTAGAAAGGTAACTCTTCGTTGAATTTCTTATAGGCTCATCCATGTCATTGAATCATTTTCTAATGGATTCGATTCTCAACTCATTCTCATTGTACTTTCATGAACTTGCTCGGGTAAACGACTGAA
>JABASH010002737.1:0-18971 GCA_019776445.1 Tomocerus maximus | reverse complement strand
ATTAGCTTAATATTCAAACTAAAATTTTGCCTTTCTACTACTACAACAACAAACTTCTACTTCATAATAAGCAATACTTCGACTCAACTCTTGGTGTATCATCTTTACCCCAGAAAAACAGAAAAATAAAAACTAATTTTGCATTTTGAAATTTGATTCAGAATTCAGACAAAAGCTATCATTCCATGATCTATTTGCATTATAGTCAGTATATTTTATGAAATTGGCAAATGATAATGTATGGCATATGGATTTGTATTTCAAAAATATGATAGAATAAAAGTTTGTAACTTTAGTATTCACGTTAGTATCGAAGTATCGATAAAGTTTTAAAGTTTCTCTAAGAATACGATTATGCAATCCTTAGGTTGAAAACGATACAAATTCATGATCAGAGTAGAAAATTCGTCCCAAATGTAGATAAGGTTCCCCCGCTCTATTGAAAAGTTTGACAAATAAGAGGATTAGAGTGTTAACATAACAGATATAATGTGCCCTATTGAATGCACTGCTCATAAAAATGAAACGGATAAAATGAAATCAGGTAGGTCCGTGTAGCGTCTGGGATTTTAAGGTATACTCATCTATGTAGTTGGATTGGCATATTTATGTCAACTGTACATAGTTAACCTAACAATACGTGTGTAGTGGTAGAATTGGTATATGGTGGTGTGGTAGTATTTGGATTGAGGTGAGTGGTGAGTCCTTTGCATTGAGAGTTGCTAATCCCATGGTCATAAGCATGTAATAGTGTATAGTGTCATGGAGTTTGGTTTGTCGACAGGCTGCCTGCTCCTGTTGAATTAGGAGGAAGAAAACAAAAGGTGCATGCGAGAAGGACGGAAGTGAGAGCTCAAATTACAGTGCTAAGGGTCAATCAAAGAGGACAAATCCTTACATTATGTATTTGGTAGAGTGAGAGCAAAGGTCCTTTGTGTCCTCCACGTGCCAAAGGGTTACCCGGGTCAGATGCCCTATTCCACATCCAGTCACGCCTACACTACATCACTTCACCTGGACACAGCTCCATGGACTACACAAAATCCTACCTACACAATCTATATGTGAGCTATATATAGAATGTTTAATGGCATTTCCCATGAATGCAATTCTATTTATTGTATTTCCATATCAAACATCAACGAGTCTCCCACACATGAAAACAATGTGTAATGTATAGAACATTTAGTAAAGCAAGCAATGCAAAGCGTCAGTTCAAGTTCTACGAAAACCACCTACAACTCAACAGTCACCCAACATCTCCAACTGTTTCCTGACTGACGCGTGCTTTTTATGTAGCTAACATATTGCACATAAATAAAATTCAAATTCAATCACATTGTCTGTTTCGTAGGGTTATTTCAATTTCCACATCCCCCTCGCGTGGGCTCCCTTATCCTATATAAAGGCAATTACTCTATAGAATATATTACTACACATGAAGTGTTACTTTTAAAGGGTAGAGTAGCAAATTACACTCTATACATTTATGTAATACATTACTCAAAATGGAACCCTGACCCTAGATAAGCATACTTTAAGTTATACCACGCGTTTTTGGAATACCGTGTCTAAGGCACCTTTCATGTCCACATTTATAAAATGCTTGTACACACACTATCAATACATCACACAAGAATTCTTTTTTGTGTCCAGAAGAGGAGCGTGCGGAAAATTGGTGGATTATCCAGGAAAGTCGTACTGGTAATAGGTTTTAGTAGATAAATATAGTCTAGCGGTATCTGGAGAAATGATAAGGAATATTTGGAGTTATAATTTATAAGTAAAAGTACACATTTGTGCGTTTAAACGTATTTACTGGATGAAAAAGAGGGAAAATGATTTGTGTGTATGCGCTAATGAATAAAAGCAGGCTCATCAGTATCAGTAATGCCTAAGTAAGCTAATGATAGGCCAAGCCCCGATAGGGAATGATATGTTAAACCGAATTCCCTCAAGTACCATTCTAACAACCCAGATGCATAATTAATCTCAACAAGTTCTTCTTAACTACCGTGTCCGTGTATTCTGTTCCACAGCTATGAATTATTGAAATGAGTAGAGTTTCTGTCTATGTACATTAATACATATCAACTCTGCAATTGTACACTACCCGGCCTATACCAAAAACCATCATGCAAATCCTGCAATAATAAATAATATTGAAATACTACTAGTATACCGAGTGTATAGTGGGATATGTAAAAGGGCAGAGTATAATGTTCAGAATGTAGAGATAGTGTAGATATGAGCCCTTATTAAGTTTAATTTCCGACAGGAATGAAATACCATTAAAGTTGCAAATGTCTCTGACTGTAAATACTGGTTAAGGTTTCATTTGGGAAAAATTACAGAGATATGCCTATTGAGAAGGCGTTCACCATGATGAAATTGCAAATTAAATACGCGAAGAAGGTGTAGTTATTCTTCTGTGTCTCTTATGTTTAGTGAATACATACATAGTAAGTGAGTCCTGTTGTTATCTTCTCTAGCCTTGCGTTTTGTTTTCTTTGGGTTGGCCTCCTCTAACCTGGCGATTCAAAGAATCTTACTGCTTCTATTTGGCTAATGTTACTTGATAGCATTTGCATATGTACTTTTCTATTACACGCCTAACTTGACTTGCTCACAACAAAACCACATAAACTGGACTAGATTCAATTGCAGAATAATATTCTCTAATGTACTAGAGTCGACTGTACTTTACTCTACTTATAACATATCAGCTTTCATTACACAAAATGCATGCAAACAAACGGACAAAACATATGCACAATAATATTGGAAATTTCAACTCATAACGCTACTGATGAGTCTTGAGTGTAGCCAAATGCATGTGTACACAATAGTATATACACAAAAGAGTCTTAAACATATCTATTAGCTGTATACAGTATAAGGCAGGATATGTGAGCATGTATAAGCGGACTGTGTACTACTGACATGTCTAAGCTCCTGTTTTATTCAAGCCTTTGAAAAATTGATAGAGGGTTAGGATATAATTAAGGAGAAAAGAAAACAAGCTCCTCTGGTTCGTTTTCATGTCATGATAATTCGAGCAAGTTTTGATTCTGATTTGATGTTTCTGGGGAGGCGAGTTACTTTACCTTCATATTCTCTTCATTCAATTTACACTGTTTCTCCGGTCTTTTCAGTTTCCTTCCATGCACACTCATATTCGACGTAGCACAACGATAAAAATGAATTTCAGAGTGCACACTCCGTTTCCCTTGCTCATGTTTGATATATTTCATGTCATGCTTTTCATTATCCTTCCAAGATCCCAAACAACTGAACTCTGTCTCAGAATAATCAAATGTCCATTCTCTATACGCTTTGTATTGACTAAATCCCAGTTGCAAAACAAACAACAGACGTTTCGCAAGCTGAAACCAACTATTCACAACTGAACAGATAATCGACTTGTCGAAAAAAAATCTGAATCTGACATTTGATAGCAATTTACTTTTACTTCCTCGCTAACTTTTCTACTTTAGACATCCTAATAGAGAATAGCAACGGGTATGGGAAAAATTACTTCTTTAGGTAACTTAAGACACGATAGAAAATTGCAATTTTACAACAGTATCAGCAAGATGTTTACCCTTACCTATATTACTGTATGTGTCAGCCAGTGTTTGGTCATGCTAACAATAAGTCAATTTACTATACAATGCATTTTCAATACCTATTTTCTTTAACAGGATTATTTCCTTGTGTATATTTTATTTACGTGCCATTGCCAGTTATAAGGACAGATTATACTAATATATAGACAGATATACATAATATAGATTAAGAGAACACAGTTTACTAGTATTATATCGCATGTCCTTAGTAAATACAATATTGCTTAGATTCTCCAACGAGTAGACGAAGAATTTCGAGTTGGGTTGATAGAGAAGAAAATAAAAGACATCAGTCAAGGGAAGCGAGTCAAGTCAGTTGAATCTTGTCTAATGGCGTGGTTTGGTGTGGTGAGGTATAGATATATAAGTAGAAGGCCGAATGCGGTGGCTGTGGTGGTGCTGATGTAGGGTTGAGCTGATGACAAGATTTTGACATGCGAATCCCAAGGCATGGAATTGCCATTTCCAAAACGAGCTATACCTAGTAGTACATAATATAATAGGTATACCTACTACATTTATACTTTGTGCACGATTCTATATTCGTGGTAGCTAGAGAAAGATACGAAACTGATATATAGCAGACATATAGATTCTCAGATGCATAGCTTGAATTGTTTGGTTTGGCGTGGATTAGAGAATCTATTGCATCCAGTACTTGTTGTGTATGCACTGTCGACATCATTGTGTATTGTATTGGAGTGCAATAGAAATTGAGATAGTAACAATAATGTTTTGTTGTGTTCTGTAGGTTGTTGTGCAGAATAATAAGACGAAGAATGCGATGTGATGTGGCAATTGGGAACAGTCGAGCCACAGTCCAACCAAACCAATTGAGAATGTGAGGGTGAGGTGAGAGAAAGGAGGGGGACTCACATCCAGTCCTACACAATCAAATTCAAAAACTAAACCAGAATATCTTTTTCCACTGACAGATTTTTAAACACGGCACATGCAATCATGATGCTCTATGCATTTCAGTCTAATTACAATAACATAACGGACTCCACCAAATACTAATAGCATTTAATATTTTAATGCGTAAATATCCAAACTGTACCTATATTGTATCATATAATGGTAATGTGCGTGTTATGTCAACTTATGATACTACGCAGTACGCACTTAATTAACATTATAACAACCTATTGGTAAGATATATGTATTTGTTTACAGATTATCTATATAACTATAGTACTTATATATACATGCACTAGAGTATATAGAGACAAGAATGTATAGAGTATAGATATAATATTTATTGCATCAGAAATGATTCTGTGTTGGATTGCATTAATGTTTTGTATATCGAGTGTGTGTATGTACATTGTTGTATAGATAGTCCATTAAAATAGAGTTTACACGATTATTTTGGAGAGAGACTGAGAGAGAAGAAGAAGGCTGTTATGTTAGTTGAATATGGAGTCTTAGGTCCATTTCGTAACTTTCTGGGGGTTGATTAGAAATGGAAGGAAGGTCGCATCCTTGATGTTATGTTGGCTTGGTTTGGCTTCACTTGATTGTACTTTACTTGGCTTTGGTTTGGTTGGCAGTGGCTAGGAGTGATATAGTAGAGGAGAGAGAGAGAGACGCAACGCACGCTCTCCCCGCTGCTCCTGTCTTCTCGCCTGTGTAATTTCGCACAGTCTGTATGTCTATTCTATTGATGATGAGCACACAATGTCTCCCAAACTACACAACGAGCGAACCCGACCCGCCCAACCAAATTATAGGGCGAAAAGCCAACTCTGAAAAAGTTTTCATGGAAATTCTATCGGCTCTACTCCCACACATCTGCCCTCAGAGACTACAGCCAAGCCAACTTACTTACTGACTTGCCAAGCTGCACTCACGACATTATCAGACGAAACTAAAAGACCCATTCAATAGAATCGACTACAGCACATGCTGACATACACTCCCTCAACATCAATTGTGATTCGACTAGCCAGCTCAGACGACCCAGGCAATCCAGACCATTCTACTTATCCACAAATTCTCTCTCTCTCTACACACATACACTTCTCTAGACGCTGACTATATTTTCATAAACACACAACCTTCTCTCACCCTGACTTCGCTTCGTTAAATTCTATTGTCACTATATCCCAAATATATTCTCAACCATCGATTCGCTCGCTCTTAACTGTTTGTTTTCTAAACTCACAGTTATTTTATGGATTATTTAGCTACTTACACCAACATTTATGTTCAGAAATGCTAATGTCCACATTTTAGTCCGAATACCCCAAGTTGTTCGATAACATTAAATTTTGTCTCTAAGATAATAAAGACCTACCTATAAAATTGACACCAAAAGTAAAAGACATACGGAAACCTATTTATTATCTGTTGATGGAAGGAATGAATTATGTTAAAATCTTCTCTCGGTGGATTTGAATTGTCACATTCTTTAAAAAATCCTTCATCATAGACTTCAGGATTTTTGTCGATTTTCCAGGATATTTATTACTCGTGAGAAAATGGGAAACTTGGCTTAGATACAGAAGAGTACAGAATCGGAGGATAAGGATTGGAGTAGGAACTTTTGTAAAAATGAAATTAATGAAAAACGTGAATAGTTTGGTTTGTATGTTGAGATTGTGATGCATTAGAGACATTATAAGTTGAAGTAACAGCACATAACGAAATGGGAATCATCCTCTAATCCTTTAGCTGATTACATACGGAAAGAACAATACATAAATGAAGATAATAAGGGAGAAGTAAGTAGCTTGCAACGGAGCTCACGGAAACTCGTAATCTGGTAAGAAAAGAGTCGCAAGGCATGTAGAAGTAAGTGTACAGATATTATTAGCAGTGTACTCCATAGTATTCTATCACTAAACAGTAGTTTGCTGTTTCTAACTAACAATAAGTGGAGGTAATAACAATATAGAGTCTATAAGGTCTATAGGTATTTGGTATAGATATCTGGCTATACGTAATCACAGGGAACATAACGTAACAGAATACACACACGGAGAGTAATCAAGCTAGAGGCAGAAAATTGAAACTCTCAGGTGAGTGAGTCGTTTATCAGTCGGATCAAGCTAAACTTACGATTCTTTTAGCCCAGCTAACATGATGATTCTGTAAGAATCCAGGGAATTCGTAATGTTCACTAAATATTTACTTTTATTTGGTTTAGCTCACCTACGCTTGAGTCAATTGTTAGTTGAGATACTTTTGGCTTCCTCTCCTCCATTTATCAGAGTGTGGCAAGAATTTTTATTTAGTGTGGTGGAATATGAGTTTATTTTTTCTACGGCTGTGGCTGTCTGCTTTGATTTATGCTTGTATTGTTGTGATTCTTATCGAGATTCATTTTAGTAACGGGAGCCATCACATTAGTAAGTAGTATTTGGCGGAAACTGTTGGAGTTCATGTACCGTAAAAATCAAATCGCTTGGGAGACTTGGGACAGCTCTGGCCGCCCACTCTTTCAACTTTTTTTCACACTCGCAAATAAAATTCATGCAATTCCAAATGAGCCCAAGTTAGACAATATGTGAATGCACTATACACGGAGCAAGCACTCCGATTTCACATTAACCATTTTCCACGAGTAATAGAATAAAGTTTTGACTGACAATCATCGTTTATACATTACTTTCTGGTGTGGTCTGCTTATTTCTACATTCTATAGGTACCAACGCTTGAAAGCTGACTGCATAGGCAACATACAACAAATACAATTTATTAGTATTCTATTAATTTATATTCAAGTCCCTTTATACTACTAAATATCCAGATATATGCAGTTTATCTTCTGGTAGCAATTACCATTATGTATTTATATCTATAAGATAATGGACTACATAAACTAAACATGAATCTATATGCTTAATATGAATTTATGTATGTATAGTAGAAGCATTTAGTTGTTGAGAGTTTCAATTCTCGTCTGAATTCAAATGATATGTTAGTAGAAAGAAACTGCAGACTGAGAGAGTAGAGGAGAGTAGGTAGTGAGATTCTCTTCAATTCATAAATTAAAAACCAGTTTTGTTAGAATTACAAAATAGGATGTGATACAAGGAAGGTGTAAGTTAGTTGGTTGTTGTAGTGAGTGTCTAGTCTCTCTCAATTCTCAACTGGAGTCAGTCAGGGAAGAGAAAGATGGAGAGAATGTGATCTGGCTCATTTAGGACAATTTTTCGTTGGAGCAATCTCCTCCTCATCACAATATCTACACTGTCTGTGTACAATATACTATACAATGTGCAGACACAAGTTATTCATCATATAAGTGTATGCTTTACACGAGTAGACGATAGAATGGGGAGAGGAGGGCAATTTTAGCAGTTAGTTACTTATTGATCGTAAATTAGGCGTTAGAGTGTAATGGAGTCTCTAGGGAGAAGGGATGTAGTTAGAAAGTGGGTAAAAATGTCATGTGAGTACTATACTAAAGATAAACAGAAGGGAGCATGCAGATGTTTGTAAATACAGAACTAATGATTTGAGAAAAGATCTTTCTCTTGAGATTGGTTTGACTTTTGTGGTGGACAGTTGGCATTAAGGAAAGGGAGTTTTGGGAAAGATAGGAATTCGGGGATGAGTTGTCGTGAGTTGTCATGAGGAGGATTGGTCACGATAGGATTCATTCAGATCTCATATCCGCTGAGTGACGTGGATCGTTTGTCTCTCGTTTGCATGATCGGCATTCCCTATGGTATAGCTTACTCCACAAAAAGGTTATCAACATGCAAACGAGGAATGAAATGGGAAGTTGAAAAAAATCCAGTCATGTCATGTCATACAAGGTTAACTCCCATGTGTCAATCATTTTCATTTCTCTCGTCGTTTCATCATATTTCTTATGTGGCTCACCCTCTCTCTCCCAAACTCTTCCTCACTGACAATGAGCAAGAACTGAGAACAACTAAGCAAACTCAACTCACTCCAACTCTCATCAAGTCAAGGCAAGTCTGAACACCAAGTCTGAACACCAAGTCTGAACACCAAACCAAGACAGACTCACTCACATCAGGAACATTAGATTAGATAGACACATTCTCCAATTTTAACAACAAACTATCTCGAAAGGATCTCTCTCCCTTACCTACTCGATTTCCTTTCACCTTTCCTTCCAAACCTTAAACCTACTCCGCGCAATCCACCTACCTATGTAAATACAAACATTATAAACTAGTCATACTTCTGTCATATCTCTACTAACCTACCTTCTCTACATAGAAATTACTTCTAATATTGATTTCAGTCCTCTAGCCCTCGTTAACAGTTAACACTCACTCTATATCACATATAGTACCTCATATACCTATAATATATCATCTTATAAGGTAGTAACTATAAGTACCATTAAGATGGTTATTAAGTGAATAGCTACTTTTTTATACTTTTAATAGTAGGTAGTTCCTTTTTGAGATATCTATACTATACTTATCTATACGATTGTGTTCTACTTGAAGTACATAGTCTAATATGAAGTATAATTGTCTTTATGTGTTTGCATAGTGATCCCTGCCCACCATAGTTCAGAATACAGAAGTCATTTCATTCGTCAGTCTCTAAAAAAGAATATCACTTTCCTTCAACTCGTAGCATATTAAGTGAAGTGACTAAAGGTAAAGCAACTCATTTCCTTGTCATATCTTAGTCAGTGCAGTTGCAGTCTGTAGCCATCAACATCAACTGTCGGAAAGACAAAGGATATCCTTAAGAAATGGCAAAGCTCCTCGTCAACCCAGACAAGCTCAATGAGAAATAACGAAACCACACTCAACTCTAGTCTCACAGTTGCCCAAACTTAATTATTTCGCTTGAACCTTTCAAATGTTTGTCTTTCCTTGTCTCTCTCACACTACCTACACAATGGAGAGTAATCGCTTAGGCGCTACAATACCAATTGTGCAACTCAGGTGACAGATAGCAGCGAAATCAGGTTTCTTTTTATCAACACTTTTCTTCAAGAGATCGTGAAGGACTTTTAGAGAACATTGGCATACGCATAGAAAATAATAATGTGAGGTACGTAGATGAAAACCCGAAATACTGTAGGTAAGTAGCAAATTATAATATCATGAGTACATAAGAAAGTAGGTATATGAAGTCTGACATTCAACAAACCTGCAGACAGAAACAATGTAATAGGAGCGCTTTGTGTTTGTAAATGTGATTAGCGATTATAGTTTTCCAAGCACAACAAGTCGAATGGATCGGAACGTTTGTGCCGAAGGTGTTATGCTATCTGTGAAGTTGCTTTTCTATATATACATGATTATTATATGTGTGGGTAAGGAGTTTTCTATGTTGATGCATTGATACTAATATGAAATGCCCTGCAGTGATTGCAAGTTGTGGAGAGCTACCTAGGATTTACTATTTGGGTACGAGAGTAGCTTTGTTATCTGTTAACAATAAATGCTCATGTAGAATGAATTACGTTATGTTTATTAGTCCGTACCAGTGCGTAGACGTATGTAGGCAGAATCTGTAATTAATTGGCAATATGATCAAAGGGACGTTTACCTGTCACTGTTGTGCAGTAGGTATAGTATACGAGTACAGAAGACTGATTCATAGACATACGGGGCATGTTAATATTATGATGAGTTTGATGCTTATGTGTACTTAGGTAATATATTATTGTGTCAAATTATAAATAGATTGAGGTACTATGTACTTAATGTAGTAGACAAGTGCATATGAATATAAAATGAGGAGCAAGATATAAGATGCTGAATAAATTGGCAGTTCGGATTTCATTCCTCTTTAATACTGTGTCTATAGCAAATTAAAACATGAGTGGGGGGAGTAGAGAGAACAAAAATCCGAATATTTGAAGGAACTAAAGGGCTACCCCTCTGATGATAATATTAATCATATAATATAATATATGCACAGAAAGAGTCACACACAATGTGGAATGCGAATGCACAACCTTGTTTACACACGGAATGTACGGTCTACGTGAGGAGCGAATGGTCTTGGTGATACCAATGATACTGGTACGCTTGGTGACCCGGAAGGCCAGGGTGCGGGTGATGAGGGGCAGGGGGGCCTGGCGTCTGGTGCGGGGGGGCTTTCACTTCCCACGGTGACACCGGTGATGAACAACTTCCCTGCAAAATCAAAACCAACAAGTTTTCGTCAGATTTATCATTAGTTTCTAGTATTAGCTTAGGTACTCAATTATTCTGTTCAAATTGCAGAAAACTGTAGCATGTTTACTATGTGCACGTTTTTGAGCTCTGCCTACGAAATACCCGCTTTCGATTTCTATCCACGTGAAAGTGTTTATCTCTCAAGAAACAATTTACCTCTATTACATCCAATTCAAGAAATGTGAAAACGTGATAATAACACTTACCAAGCTCTTTATCTGGCATGATCGATTGCAAAATTAATTGTGCTCTATATCTCCTGCATTATATCTGAGCTATTAACCATACCCACCTGCACATGCTCAAACAAGTAAGATATACATGTCTAATAAATTCTCTCTGTTTTGTACATTGTACTTGGCATGTCTTTTATTGCTCTGCTGAGAACAATGAAAGGCTCTAACTGGGAATACCCATGTCAGTAGCTACCTATATGGCACTAACAATGATAAATAATATCGCAATACTAAATACTAACAATAAACTTGGAACAACCACTCACGACCACGTCTCAGTTACTATATTATCATATAGGGGTATAAAAACAATATTGGTAAAAGATTTCGTGCCAAATGCACGTGTGGCCAAGGGATCCCGTGTTTATATCTAAAAGGGTCGTCCTACACAAGGATTCTATATCCTAGCTATACTATACCAAAGAAACAATTATTATTTAGCTACTTATCGTTGTTGCCAGAAAGTAAATGCTATGTAGCTATGCGGCTATCCTTCAAAGAAAACGATATATACGAAGATATGAACACATGCAAAAGAAGGAAGGTGCTATAGCTGGCATGCAATGCAAGCCTTGAGTTAGTAGGCCAGCGACAAATGAAGAACCACACATGAACTAATTTCACTCGCCTGGACAGAAGGACCATCGAATGACTACGAGTCGTTTATTCCGCGAATTGCATTCCATTTCCCTGGCTCCTTCTTTCTAGTTATTGTCAATTTCTGTCTACGTGTCTTGTGCATATGACTGGACCTGTCTTACAAACTAGTCTGATATGATGCGATGCATATCCATTTAAATTAGCTCCTTCCTTTGCAAAAATCGATTTGGGTGAGAACTACATTTCCTGGTAATTGTCAAATTCAGCGAGCTTCACATCAACTCTATTTATATTCACATTCCTACTCAGAACTCTATAAATATGCATGGAGAAATGTCAAAATTATTGTCTACTAACCTGAGACGGGTTGTTGGGATTTGGAGGAGGACTGAGGTCGCCAGGTTGAGATGGGAAAGAATCAGGTGGTTGAGGGCTCATTGTTTCATTTGAATTTTCTTGTTGTTGGGTGGGCGGTTGGTTGGATCCCGTTGAGGTCTGAGCTTGGGCCGCTTTCATCAACTTCTTGTACTTGCTCCGCCGGTTTTGGAACCAAATCTTTACCTATAAACAATACACAAAAGTCACTATTAGTACTATTTTCCTATAGATTCAACAACAAAAACTCTGAAAATGTTCTAAATTGGGACGATAAATATTGTCATCATGTGACATACAGAATACAATGAGTAATCTGGCTATTGTTACCTGCAATGCAATCATAATGTTATACTATTATTGCATTGCGTGCGTCCTTCAACAATTTACATATTTATTCCACTCTGTGATTACTGCCTTGATATTATGTGATGTTGAATGTGATGATGACTGAACTCGATGTATTCCAAGTCCATTGATAAAGTCCCACCGTAAAATTTTTCATCCGTGAATTACCAAACCTAATCCTTTATTAGTGTTTACATTATTCTTCTCAACTATTTTTAACTTTGCATTTTCCCATGAAAACAAAAGTGGCGGACATCGACCAAAACTTTACTGAATCAATCTACGCTGCGTAAACTATGTCCAGAATTATACATACAGTTACATGATGTAAGTAAATATATTTACACAGTCTTAATAGCAATTTATATCTTAATGCATACAACCTAAGCGAACTGACCGTGAGTTACTGTATGTTGATGGGATTTCTATTCATTGTGGTAGTCACTAGAGTTTCAGGATACTTCTTTACATGTAGAGTTACATTTAGTACATAATAGGTATTGTAATGCTGGATACGTAATAGTGTTTAGATTCGTACATAAATAAATGATAGTCAAGGATAAAACTCTTAAGCATGAAAAAGTGGAAACCAACTCATTTGATTTCACCAGTCAGGAGATCACTATCATGCCATATCATGTCAAGACGGGAACCACCACACCAAACCAAAGCAAAACAGCAAGACAGTATTGTATTAGGTATAGCTTAGAAAAACATTTACATACTAGCCGGTCACGGGACCCGGGCCCTGTTACAAAATGGCTATTTGGTAAAAATCTTGACGTCAGCTTGACGTCAGCTTGACGTCAGCCCAAAAATATGCTTTTCAATTTAAGCTATTAACTACTATTCTAAGATGAGTCCAGCTCAAGATATTCTAGAGGAAAGAAATCCGTTCCTCGGTCACAGAGAATTGTTAGCATGATTATATAGAAGATTTGCGCTGTGTAATTTACATAGCTGAGAGCTTTTGGTTTGGTGGGATGAACTGAGTCTCGACAGATTCATTCATTCACATCCCAAACCCAACACATAATAACTAAAAAGTTTGCCAAATTCGTGATGTTCGGCCAGAATTGTCCACAAGCATTCTCCAACAATGCAATAGTCCTATTGTGCACATTTAAATACATACTGTGGTAGTATGCATTAGATTGTATGGAACGTGGAGAGATAGCTGCATCAGTTGACTACCTAAAAACACAAAAATTGCCTGGCCATATAGCAAATGTATTTATACTTCCTTTCCACCTTGATACAAGTGAGGAGTGCAAGTGTAAGTGTAAAAAAGATATGAACATGCAAACATGATAGTGCCTGGCCTCCTATACATATATAATACAATCAGATTGCACAATGTACAGTAATAGAAGCATAAAATTTTTATAGCCCAAGTTGACTCGTAATACTCGGCAACTCAACTCGCGTGTTTGCATAAGATACAACTGGAAACAGTTTTCTAGTCTAATGCCAATTACTAAGCTAGCCTAACCAAACCCTAGAAGGAGTGCACACAGCCAAATGAATTTAGATAGACATTAGATATTTGAGAGAGTTATACAGTGCTATTAACGATTTCCAAAATTTTCTGTGGTTGAGAAATTCTGAGAAGGGGTTTCCAAGCGGCAGCTAGCAATAAAGTTGGCAAGCATGACAAGATCTCAACTAGGATTTGTATTATTAGGGAAAAAATTAGATGTGAGTTCTCAAGAAATAAAAGCAGAATATCTCTACTACTACATACTCGTACATGGCCAAAGGGAGATGACCGGGACATTGCATTCGCATTTAGATAATGATAAAGAGCACATCTTTGGAACAGAGATGTACACAAGTACCTAAATACTACGTATTACGATGATGAAAAGGGCCTTATGGACTTTGGGAAGGCGCGGCATCATAAATAAAGCACAGAGAGAGAGAAGCAGAGAGCAGTGACGTCGGGGCTGACCTCACGGCAAGGCGCAGGAAGGTACGCTCGGTCAACAAAGCGAAACTCGCGATGACCAAAGCAAGGCGCCTCGACCAGCAAATTGTTTCCCTGAGATCCACTCTGCGGAAAGATGAGGATGCACCCGTACAGAAGACTCACCCTCGTTTCCTGCTTCGTATGCCGTGATTGACACCCGATCAAAGCCCCTCTGTCTCGCTCCGACTCGGCCTGGCCTGACACACGCCCCGACAGACACCACATCAGCAAAATCAAGCAAAAACAGAAAATCCACGAGTGCAGTCGAGTGCAATGGACGGAAAAACGAAGCAGATGCACCTGCACGGCTATCATCATCTATCATTCGCTTAACCAGCACAAGAAGTTCGGCGTGATGGCACCATTTATATCTCTATCGCTCTTGTCTTACTAAATGCTACACCCGACTCTATTTGTAAACACTCTTGGTGCGACTGCTCTATCTAGAACGTGTACAAATACAAATATTTTTTCCTCCCGTTACCCCTGCCCTTTAAAACAATTCCATTCTGACACTAAGTAAATCCAAATTGATGCACTACATAAATACTTACATACTAAAGAGCTAATAAATAAATACTACTACACTTACGTACGTGTAATAACAATCCTACTAAATGTTATATAGCTAAGCAATTGTTTCATTCTCACAATATTTCTGATGTGAATCTTTCCCAAACATATGGGTCAGTTTTTTTCTCGCGTCATTATTTCTTGTCTTATCATATCTCACTTTACCAGCTCGTGAGCAAGAGCATCCAACATTTTCCATTCTGCTCACATATAATATTCTTTTAACTACCTTGTAAACTTATGTTGGTTCACTTCCATCCTAGGAATACAACTGTAGTGCTGTACTGTACTCGTAATACAGTTTTCCTCTGAAATACTCGCCTACTCATACAAGACACTCTGAGTGAGTAAACTGTTTGTAACACCATAAATACTACGTAACAGCACAAGTTGAGTCGAGCATTTGAAACAATGCAGAATTAATAAATGAGCTTTTATAGTGATTAAAGCACTTTGGACTCTTATCCGTGATTGTATCAATGTCTAATGCTAAATAAAACATTCATTAGAATTACATAGGAGCTAAGTGGCTGTTATTTAGCGCTAGCTATTTACATCCAACTTGAGCCTAATAACAATTATAATTAAGATACACAAATCACTACTCATGCTCACAGTTCACATGTGTACTATTTAAATGAACAAGTGTACTTGCATACAGTAAAGAGCAGTAGCTACTATACTTATGACTAATTGTACGCTTAACTGACCAAAGTTTCAAGTTGAATGGATTACTGCGCTAGAAAAGCAAATTAACTCGGGTTGGACATGAAACTCGAGCAATTAAAGACAATTTGTAGAGAATGAATGTACATTTAGTCAAGTGAGACGAAGATTCCATTATCACTCAATCAAGAGTGACTCTTTGTTTTTAGATTTAGATTGAGAGAGGAATGGAGGAGATAGACAAGGATTGAAGTGAGTGCATCCTGAACACATGTTCCATGCTCCTTGCTTGCAAATCGAGTTCTCAAGGAAACTCTTGATTCTTTTTTGTGAGTGCAGAGTAGCGGAAACCATATTTTCAAGTGGGACTTTTTCACAGCTTCATTAGGAGGGTCGTAAAAGCCCTCGAGGAAAAAGCACAAACGGCGCCTGGGCGGGTTGCTTCCCTTTCGATGATCGTAACATCCTTTGATGAGCTAAAAAACTACGTGTACAAAAACCTGAGCCTAACTCCACTCAACTCCTCTGTCTGTGAATTTCAGAATGCCACATTACCTTCTTCTAATGAAATTTTTATTTTCTCTTGCCGAATATCCTCAACTGCATTAGCCTAAGTACGTAACACAAAACAGACGCGACTCAACCATTTTTCGGTGACGCAACCTGACTCATTAATCCCTAAATGCATACATACACACAAAACAAAACATCGTCATCCATGATGCGTCTCTCATCTCCAGCAAAAACCTCCAATTATCCGCACACAACACTCTTTACTCAAATACTGCCATTTAGACGCACTCGTCATTATAATACGGCTTACTAATGACACTGACTACTGAATATTCCAGCATCAAAAAGTATCTTTCTTCCCATTAACTTCACAATATGAAAAATGAGGAAAACAGAGCATGAACGTATCTGGATTATGTTTAGTAGTATCAATTCAATTGTCATTGTATTTAAATCTGTATGACAGTTATAGTGCAAATATAATTACAGGTACAACAATCAATTACAGATATGAATGTGTTGGTATTGAAATGGTGATCAGTGTAAAATGTCACTAAGGAATTCACTTAGTAAATATGTTCATGTTTCCCCTACTGACGTAGCATGTTATTGGTTTTATTAAGTAACTACCGCACGCTGAAAGGTCTGAAAAAAGTGTGGGATGACTAGTGAGATAGAATCAATTAGTGTAACATAAATAACGACATGGTTGTCTCTAGAGTGGGATATTGACTAGATGAGACACAAGACAAAAAGAGATTGAATAGAGGAATACTAGAAATGGAAGTAGGAAGGGGTACGGGGAGAGTCGGCATAAGAAAAAAGTGTCTCGGTGGTGACAGAGAACAAGGGAGGTGTGACTGATCATTTGTTGCGAGACAAGGCCGAGCAAAGGGGCCCAACCCAGGCGCCTTGAACATCCTAAGGGAACAAACTCACAAAAAATCAGTACACTATCTTCCGAGAAAACCCCAAATTTCCTTCTTGCTCTGCCGACAAAACCACACACACTTATAGGAAATTATGACTATTATGAGCTGCGATTACGATGATGTGATGAGCCCTTAACCCTTTAAAGCCCACAATCATTACGTACATACCTGACATATAGAATGAGATCTGATATGAATTGTTGCCTTCCCTATGACTTAACTACCAGCACATGAGACGAACCATAACCTAGCCAAACGAAAGAACCGAAAGACTCTTATTATTGATCGATTAGTGTACGCTCTAACATCTGTCTTTGGTTTTATGGGGCAACCTACTGTCTCTTTGAATTTATTATTTGCTTCGGTTAATGTACATAATACTCCTATCGCTATTCCTATCTTTATCCGACAATTACAACTGAAACTGAACTGAGCTGACCCAAAGCAAACTAGCTATCTGTACCCATCTACTTTTATTACTGTGCCAGGTAGTCAAATACATACATCATAGATAAATGCACCTATCCATTATGTTCATCCTATACAGTTGTCTACCTGTATCGAGTAAGTACTACAGACAAACAGATAATAACATGACTGACATGCTCCTTTAATTGTTAACGCAGCCTGCAATACATAATCGCATACACAAAGGTTTCCTTTACAACCGATTAGATTAGTGAAATGAATCCGCTTATTATTTCCATCCGGGTAACCTGGAACGAACCGCGACCGCAACCATTGTAAACATAAGTGTACATTTGGCCCGTGTTTGACTTGACTTGACCCTGGACCCTGCCTCATGCTTTCCTCACACCACTTGACTTGGCTCGAAGAAAGATCATTTCCATTATCTAACATTATGCGCTTATAGAATTAATATTTTAGGATTAGATACCTACTTACTACGAGTTTTGGGAGACTTTGGTACGAACTATGTGGGAGGGTACCATTCACTCGTAGTCCGTCTAAGCAACAATCCTTCACTCAAAGAATGAATGCTACACTTGCCTTGCCTTCCTCTGACCAAAGCAAAACATAGATGACTACAAGGCATTAGAATACATAAACAGAAAAGACTGGATTGCTCACTATTAACTTTGTTACAATGTATCTATGCATTACTCATAGCCCTGTTTATATGTACAGGTATAGAAATAGACAAAGTATATAGATGAATACATTACAAGCATCATTATAACATATTTTATGTAAAGCTGGACCGAGATGGGATGGATGGGAGTGAGTGAGTAGACTAGACAGAGCTTTTCCTTGGCAAAGCTGGATTTTACAAACCCACAAGTGTGTATAAGCTGTCAAAACAAACGTGAGATAAGGTTGAGGACTCAGACTCAGCACAGGATATGCATGCATAAACCATATATGTATGTGTCATGCATAATATAACAGCCTCGGAGGTTCTAATAGCTCGACCTAGAAGTACCTACCATGAATACTCACACTGAGCCGTGCTAAACGAACCCACATACATACATATTTACTATATCACTGAATCCAAATACTTTAAAATGTTATTATAAGAACCTTACAATGTACAGATTCGACTGCACGGATGTTCTTATCACTATAGCGTAGTAGTAGTAATACCAAAATAATATTAAGTCAAAGCATCTCTAACCACATTTAAACACTAAAAAGTATAAAACCAAGGTGTTATGGAATCTGCAACTAAAATATTAATCACTATAGTTGAGATATGGCATATAAAAGACCAGAATTTTTCAGAATTTGCCATTTATGGATGCAAACTTTTTTGCAAAGAGTATAAACAATTCTTTGGTTTGCAAATATTATTGTGGCGAATGAACAACATAAGGTAGATGTAAGAATTATGTAAAAGTACCTTTTGTATGCATAGAAAAAATTTATATTGTATTGTAAGGTACTTTTATGTAACTATACAATGTACCTTAATCGAGTAGATAAGGAATACAGAAGCACTGATGTAAGATTATCAAACAGAGGTACTTATAATG
>JABASH010002736.1:0-18972 GCA_019776445.1 Tomocerus maximus | reverse complement strand
AGCGGAAAGAACAGTGCACTTAACTGTACTGCGGTTTTCTCGGCTTCGTAAATAAACAGAGGGCATCAACCAAACGGTCTCCGTATTCAAATACATAGTTACAGACGGAGAAAACATAGGAGTCAGTTCAGCTCATTTCAGTTGTTAGAATGTGCTTCGTTATGCACTCTGTAAAAAATAAACAAGGCAAATGCCCTTTCAGCCACACTGACTGCATTGGGAAAGTCTGAGTGAAGTGAGTTGAATTAAAGCTAGAGGTACGCTTAAAGTATACATAGATGTTGTGCATGTACACACAATACATATCTATTAGAGTTGGAGCTAGAGTAGGGAAACTAAGAAGGTACTTACTGCATTTACGTATAAACTGCCACCATAAACTAATGTAATGTAATGGCTTAGCTAATGTGAAGAAAGAAGGGAGACGGAAGGAATACTCTGCGGAAAGCCGAGGAAGCACAATGGAAATAATTCAGAATAGAATGAACCTACACTACTAACATCACGCACAAGAGAGCACAGAAAATTGTAGGATGCTCTACCAGGAATTACATCAGTGAGAATAATATTGCACTTGCTCTCTTTCATATACCATTAGCAAACAGCACAATAGACAAAATTCTCTTCATTCTATTCCTGTGCACTCTAAGTTAGTGTATATAGGATGATGCAACTATTTAGCCTACATATACATAGACACTAGATAGATATACTATATACTAGATATAACAAGTACTAGGATCATAATTCCGTTTTATATTGTAATCTATGCATAAAACATAAAGTATTGCGTATTATATTACATTTTATATATATTTAGGCAGTTATACCCTACTTTGTTCTGAAAGGGTATAGAAAGTATTTTGCGTATGCTATAATAGAGTTGGACGAGGTGTAGGTAGATTGTAGGTTGCTATTTTGTGTCCGTGAGATACTTAGCAAGTTTGGGGAAGTAATGAGCCACATTAATGTAGGGCGTATTGTTTTTGCGAGATGATTAAACTCAGGGATAAAGTGGCTCGGACCATTCAAGCGCAACAAACAAATCGTCCTGAATGCTAATCTATGGCAGCTTATAAAGGGAGCAACCTTTCTGAAGGGAAACCAGGAATCTTGTTATTTTCTTGCTGTTTCTATTATTTCATGAGCTCCTGTCTTCCTAGATACCATTTACCAAGAATATCATATGGAAAGCACACTAAACTTTGTTTTCCGACCTATTATTCATTTCCAAATGCTACTAACCAGTGAAATAAAGCGCCCTAACAATGAGTTATGTAATTCCTTACTCCTGCATAATTTACGCGCATAATATACGCAATAATGTAAATCTAACCAATTAACTGTGCGTAACTTCCTACACTCTTCTATCCCTGACATATTCCCACCAAGTAGCTTCTAATTTAAATGCCCCTACCTTCTCCTTCGCTCTGCTAAGATTTCTAAATGTAGTCTAATAATATGCGCATTATATTATGCTGGTGTGACCAATGACTCCAATCCGTCATTTCGTGATACCTGCATTGGGCAACCGTTTCCGACAGATTTTAATACGCCAAATCTAGTCTTTCTGGCAAAAATTTTGAAAATCCAAGCTTGTGTTTATAACGAATGTATTTTGTCAAAATCTACATTTGGCAAAAGTCTACCAATTGCAATTTTAACAATTCTAAGTTTAAGGATTATTGTATGCTGACTATTTGTTAATGTGTTACCTTAAAAATGTAGGACCAGACAATCTGTGATGTTAACTAAAGTTAACGAATTTGACGGATGCATCAAGAAACAAAATGCGGTCATAGTTTGATGCATATCAAAATTGTAATTGGCGATTGAAAATTAATTCTCATTGCATTAACATTACTGGCACATTTTCTGCCCTAAAACCAACCTAATTGAATAGCAACTATCAGACTGCACACGTTGATTGCTGCAATCCAACTGCTGCAAATTCCTCACTTTGAATGCATTATTAAAATAATAAACTATAGAAAATGTGAGGAAGAAATAATTTCTTGAATTTTTTCCGTTTTCTTTGCGACTATACGTTGTTAGCTTTGTGTAGTGTGTCGGAGTGTGAACCGCTCTTTTGCAGAAATAATCACTGATCGTAAACTGTGATATAAATTTAATAGTTTGAGAAATTGTAAAATAGAGAAAAGGTAACTGGATATGTCCTTTGCACTCGGAAAAGTTTGTAGAAGCATGGAACGACAAAGAAATGACAAAAGTCCCTTGTGGAGAACGTTATTTAGCAGTTTGCTAAGTTTAGTTTTCGCAGTCGGAAATATTTTAAGGATGTCTGGTGTACTAGGTGAAGATAATATAATTTGCTGGAGCCTAGCCATCTATGGGTATGTGAGTAAAGGAAGTTTAAATGTAGGAATTCTGTTTTTCCATTGTTGTAAGTGTTCTATGCAATTCTAGAATTGCAAAGTCACACATTTCATTGTGTCGTATTGTATTTTTGTCTGACTGGGTAGTGTAAACATAGTTGAAGGGCTATATAGCTACAAATAAGACTAGACAAACTCTTTACCTCTGGAGTTAAATAGTATAGTCTGACTTTTAGATTTGAGTGTGGCAGCAATTTAGAGTTGGTTGGCATTCATTCTGAATTACGTAGATACATAAGGTACATTGTTAGTGACTCGTTTCGTCTTCTGGAAATCTTCCATACCATAATGTCCCTCTTTAATCAACCAAGAAACAATAACACACTGAAAGTTTCTATTGAAATTCCAAGAGCTACATTAGTTTCAAGTCTGCGTAACCTTTCTGTGTCTCCCTGTCTTTAGTTTGCAACTTTCCATTGCCTAGGATAGGGAAGGATCATCAGTATTCAGCGGTTCAATGTAGAAAGTAGAATGTTTCCTGTGAACTTGTGCAAGGTATTTGCTTTCACTCGGGTGTAAGTATGAGTACTATTACCTCGTCTATGACTCTGTCTGTCTAACTCTCCTCCGTTGGTCTCAGATGAAACATTCACCTTTGCAATTTACATTCTTACTGTGTTATGTACATTGCATAGCTAACCTACATAGGAATATTGTATTTTGCATTCCCTCCTATCCCACATATAACTCCTTGCACTTTATTCTACTCACTTACTCAGTCACTCAGTCACTATACAATTTAGTGCTGCACTATATATATCCGATCTTTCTTTTAGCATCCATTCACATAACATTACAATGCAATAATCATAGTCATAGCTCTAAAGGGAGACAATAGACCCCAAACTTCGCATACATTACTCAGCCCACTTTAGAAGTGAACTTTCTGCTCTTTGAATGATACTCTTGTCTACCTTTGCACAATGAGACTGTCGAGTTTCTCCCGCTCGCTGTATTTATTTTCTCACCTTTCCACACTTTACTTTTGTCATGCTACAACCAACTTATCTACGACCTCTCCCTATACATAACTATACAGAGTGCTTCTATATTTACTTACTTTATACAGACATTTATAAATACGCTTTATACACCAAAACTTTTATACTACATTCATAACAATAATCTGTGACACTATTCTTTGTCCCCACTGTCTACATGTTTCCACATTCTAGTACAACTATGCTACATCTATACTACTGACTGATCTGCATTGTCCCGAACAAATTGCATTAGTCATATCATAAATGTGTTGAGGAGGGTAATGGTGAGTGAAGCTCAGATGATAAAACTCTACTTAAGATTGAATGATTTGTTGTTTTAGCAATTTGGGTTAAGTGGCTTTGTGTACACAGTCATTACTCTGTTTGCTTAGCAAGCATGGCAAAGTGTTTCCACTTTCAGTTTATATTATATCTCTCACAGATATAATGTATCAAGTAACTACTCTTCTACTAGAATAATTTACACACTTTCCTTTTGCTACATTACCGTTCTTCAAATTACTTTCATATCACTGCATTGCATTCAACTTTAAATAATATCTAGTTTTATGGCATATACACTTTTATATTCATAACACGAATCGATTTTTTAAACTCCGCGTTCTCACGACTATTAGCCCAATGTAAATATGTAGCTATCACCCTATATGTGCTGACAAAAGAATTTAAAAGCATTATACAACCTTGAATTTATAAACTATTAAAACAGTCTTTCTCCCTATGAATATTGGTATGCTGGCGATATTATGTGCATAATAAATAATAGCTTATAGGTATAAGAAACTGAAAGTGTAGCTCAGGGAGGTAATGGGGAGTAATGTAGTTAGGTAACAGGTTCAGAGCATGAGCTCCAGCTGAGCTAAATCGTCTGTTAAAGACATTTGGCGTAGCTACGGTATGTTAACTTATTTAAAGTCGGATACTGGTCAAGCTCTGCTTTCCCCTATCATAAGAGTAGGAAATCTTGGGCTTTTGCCGGATAAGAGCTAAAAGGTGCTTTTAAGAAAGTAGGAAATGTCGCGTGGCCTGGTCATTTGTGGCCACTTGGAAATTTATAGAGGTATTATACTGCGATTGGGTCATTAATACGTGCTAATTTTGTAATTTATTTTCCCTTCTGTCATATCCTTACGTTTCTCTGCTCTACCCTTCAGGAATGATTTATTAGTGGAGAACACCACGGCGCACATCATAACATGAACTAAAAGCTCTCCTCTAGACTCTCCGCCACTACTTATGCTTTGCAATGCATACATAGGTACACGTACACGAACACTACTTACCACTTCTATAAACACCTATAATATCTTCACACTTGATTTCATAGCATCCTGCACCACATCAGACAGAACATACTTACTTAACGCCAGGAGGAGGAAGTCTAGCCGGCAACTCTCTTACATACTCACTATTTCATACTCTACCTTCTCGTTAATAGTTCCCTGTCATAAAACAAGAGCACAGTTACAACTTTTTCATATATTTAGATAGCTCTTATGTTCATGTTCTTAATATACATACAAATCCAGTCGCCTCCAAATATTCACGTCACATTTTCGACTCTCTCGATTACCTCTGACTTCCTCACACTTTCCTATTTACTCCTATACACTACTCGCCACCATACTCTCATATATTTTCTCAAAAACTTTATATATTTAAACTCCTTTTATTATGCACTACCCAAAGACTCAACCAACTCCAATTTCCTCCTATTTTCAACAGCATTTTATATCTAATCGTAATACCCACAGTAAATAATATAGATCCGTTTCGCCCATAGACGCTCCCTCCTAGATGCTACAATTGATTGGCTAACGTATTGTTTTCCATTCAACTGAAATGAACCTGTGTCAGAGGCTAAAAGGTTTAAAAAGAAAACCATGTGTCATTGTTTCATATTTTCGATCTGCTTTACTCATTCCCTTTCTTTCCATAACATGACATAGCACTTATTGATATTAAATTTCCTTCTAAGAATCCATTCTTACCTCATTACTCATTTTTAGATATAAAATATGTTATATTTACAAAAAGTTTACAAAAATTACCAGTTCTTAATACCAACTAAATTATATTCTGATTTTAGATTTAACAGTATTATCTTTTAATCAGATAAGTGCTTTCTAAGTTCCTTGGATAACAGTAGTTTAGTTAATGGCCCATTCTGCTAATTTACTTAATTCCATTTCAAATTTTATTTTGTGTAAATAGATTTTACGAAATTTTCATTTAGGTAGATAAGGAATTTGTCAATGTTGGAGTTTCGTTTAGAGTTTGAAGGGGAAAAGTTAGAATTTGAAATTTTTTAGCGTTGAAAAGTTAATTTTGAAATATAAGTAAAGAAGTATTGGTAATATATAAATAGTTAGCTTTCGCAGAATGTGTTTTTTGTACTTTGACTTGTAAAAGTGGTGACTATTAGAGATGTAAGTGTGTAAAAGAGAGATATAAGTGTATATGAGTGACTTGTGTGTATAGCGTAGGTTTTTTCATGAAATTTCCTTCATAAGTAGTGCGTGCACGTAAAGTTGAGTAGTTCGTAAGTGTAAAGCTGGGATATCGTCTTGAAGAGATGGCTACTGACATAACATAACACTCTCACGGAATATTGTACAGTGTGTGTATGTGGGGCTAGGTAGAGACAGCAAGAGTACACTAGTAATATGGGTTGGTGGAAACCACATTCACACACGTAGATGGTTATAGATTAGAGGAGAAGAAGGGGAAATGATGAAAATGTAGACGGAAAAGTGTGGAAGAAATGAAAGTCGCATCAGAGCACAGCACAACAAAAACACATCAAAGCAACAAAAACCACAAAGTCATTTTATATGTCGTTATTGCATCCAGTGACTTTGGTTTGGTTTTACTTCACTTCACATGGTTTGCTTAAGTTCAGAGTGCTGTAGCAGTGCAGTACTACTTTTACATTACATCCTCTATTATTACGTCCAATCTAATGTTGCAACTGTTGTGTACACTTTCCCTATCCTACATACATGCTTATTACAACCTAGAGCATAAAAATATCTGGCCTGTAGTTACTATGCTTCCGTTCTATAAACTAAGAGTGCACTTCGGACCAGGTTATCATTTCTCACTATTATACTCGTAATAAGATCAAAAATACGACAGTAAGCGCAGGAAAGTGAACTGTTGTGGATCTGGTGAAATTATATAAATATGTTGGAGGGGAAAGTGCAGTTGAAAATACGGAGGAGTGCAAAAGCAACAATAGAAAGGACGGCATGCCGGCATAAATTCGCTATAACAAATCGAATTATAGGGAAAAGTACGATAGATTGCCATTCCACAGCAGTTTAGTTTACTTTGTTCTTACATTTCGACTTCCTTGTTCTCTCCGTGTAATGCTCGCTCCTATTAGAGCGATTTATGGCACAGATGCTGCTTCAACCTAAAGTCAATGTCAAAATCAAAGGTCTAGGTTGTTTTCCTTTCGCTGTTGCTCCACCTCACTTCTACTTTATTGATATCATACTACATATAAGGTACACACACTTACATAACCACATCATATCTTTTCTATATCAACACCACGAGGATACAGATACAATTGCACTTCCATTATTACTATCATCTGTATCATCATCGCAGAACTACGCCTTGTTTTCTTTACTGCTCTAGTCAGTGTTACTAGTATCGGTCAACAAAGTAAATGAACATCCGGATTCTACTCACATTTCTCAAAACTCAATGCTAAAAGGTACTTCTTTTTAGCCCAAAATGCAAAATCAATTTTGGCCTACAGTAAAATGCTAAATATATTACAAGAGGACACAGAATAAATTATGCTGCATCAGTAAAAAAACTAGAGAAAATAATATGATAGAGCAAGTCTCCGTACACCCGTGTCTTCAGCGTTTTCAGAAGTCAGTGAATTTTTAAAATTGAAATTAAGTTTACTTGATATTATTACACTATTAGATCAATTTAATTTTAAATATTTCTAATATTAATGAATCATATTCAATCTTAAGCTGAAATTGTTTGAAAAAGCTGCACTGCATGTAATATTAGTTGGCATTAGGAGTCCTTTAGGAGTAAAGTCTTTTAGGAGTGATTCCCTCGTAGGAGTCGATCCATGTAACCCGGAAATCCCATTACATTTAGTACAGCATAAAGTGAATTTCATAAAGTTAGTTTAAGTCATTTTTCCCTATAAGAGTTTCTGATATTTTCACATTTGAGCTACTATATGAATGAAGAATCTCAGGTGACACTAGGCAAGCCAACAGAACATAAAATAGGACATAGCGTTGTGAATGCATGTAACAAATTTTGCTATTGCAGGTTTAGACTATGTTTTAATCTGCAATATTAGTGTTTAGCATTTAATTATTTAGTTAAAGTATTGGATCGGACGACGGTGCGCGGTGGTATGAAGTAGCGGGTAAATATTATTCTCAAAGCGGAAATAGGGAAGTGCACAAGAGTTGTATTGGAGGATGTCTGGTGATGTAAAAGTGGCAATGCTGCTGTAGGAAGTATAAGTAGTTAGACATAAGAGTGCAGATAAATGGAATGGTGGTTAAAAATTAATCGGTTTGCTTTGCCACTCCAACGGGTTGATTATGTGCGGAGTTTGTCTGTTTCTTTTCAAATTAGGGGACTGGAGTTCGCGACCCGCATCTGTGGAGATCTGTCCAGATACATCTCTTACAATTTATATTCCACGAGAAGAGCTATAATTTAGCTGAGTAGCTCTCTCGCTTACTTTTATTTAGCTATATCTCCACATTACAAACTCCTCCAGCTGATGCTAAGCTTAACTTTGTTGTGCAAACGGATGTGATTGTATAGCAAGTTAAACATTGAGATATATTATGTAAGGAATGCCCTTATTTCTCGTGCATAGAGAGAAGCCTTATATAAGATATATAAGGATACACTTAGTATACGGCATACCTCACTCCACTTGACAACTGTTTGTTTATAGTTGTATGCGTATTATTTAGCATTTCGTATTCGTTTGTCTAGCAATCCAGTGATTCAGAGTCTTTCCCTTGCTTAGGATAATGCAGCTTTCATTTCTCATTCCTTCACTTCATTTGAAATGAGAAAGTTGATTCTTCTCTCTCCCACTTTAATTTACATCAAGTTAGAGTTAGCAATAGTATTTAGCTTTTCAGCAGTGCACTCTCGTCTATTGCTTTACTTTTCCATCAGACAACCAACCAGCTTCCTTCATACGGCAAATTATGTTTCTTTGAATGCGGGCGACTCAACTAAGTAGTACACAAACTAGACTACTATTTAGGAGTAGCAATGTGCAGACTCTAACTTGTTAGATCTTCGACCTTCTCTAATGATCAACTTTTGCATTAGATTGACTCAGCTTAAAAGAGAACGTGTTGTCATGTCGCAAAAACTTTTTCGCTCTCCACATTCAAATAAATGCAAAAACTACACAACCCTACTGCCAAGTACTGTCTACTAAAAACCCTTTAATGAAACTCATGCAAATATCTACAAAGCGACATACGCATTTCCACGACTCTGCTTTCACTTCCACAAAAAGCAAAGACCTCCTGACAGTCAGATGACGACAGTACAAACAACTTTTTAATATAAAAATAGGACTCTTTCCCTATCCTATAAATTAGCATCTCCACTATATCCCGACATTCCTTCTGGCTTGATATGACATAAAGTGTGTCTCGATAATTTTCGATTCTTTCCATCACTCTGTTAATGTAGTGGGAGTAATGGGAGTGGGAGAACAATAAGGCACGAAATAAGATTTTCCTATAGATTTACCTAAGTTCTCTTCCTTATTTATTTACACTGCGTACATGAGTCTATGTCAACGGAAAGCTGTATTCCTTGACTCGTATTTCATAGTATCATAGTTGCACATACATTGTAAATAGTAGTCTGTAGTGTAATACAATAGTGTTAGGTACTATATAGTTTATATAATGTAGGGGATATATATTATAGTGTCCCCAGTGCAGTTCCTGTTCCTCCATATAGCACAGTGCAGAGTGAGTTTATGATAAAAGGAAGACAGAGATAGACGGAAGCGATCAGGCCTGCAGACTTATATTATAACACTACCTGAATACCAGAGTAGGTAGGCAAAGGGGAAAGCTCAAGTAAGTAAAAGGTACTTGGTGATTTTTATCAGCTCAAGTAGCAAAATAGGATGAGTCGACTCCAGCTCGTTGGGCTTCACTTGACTTTTACACATTGCACTCCACGCGTCTATACTTACATACAAATACAATACAATCTTATTCGACTCTATTTAGGTGTGGTTACTCTTCTGTCTTATACTGTCTTTACACTTTGTATTTTTATACCATCCTACTTAAGTACACAGATGGAGAATCTAAAGCTAAATAGTGTTAACTTACGTAGACATAAATAGAAGCATATCACTGAAGTAGTTTAGACTTCCTTCCCTCCATTTCGTATCAGTGATAGGCCAATACAGGTCTAGACAGTGTCTCTCTTGAATTTTTTTCAGTAAGCAGGGTTTACTGTTACTTAATGAAAAATTAGGCCATAGAGCATTTCTATCCAACTGCGAATCATATTTCCGCTTCTGTAAATGTTATCCTACTGTGCGCTACTAAATAGAGATGTTCTGCATTTCACGTGTACAGATTACAGCTAGTTCATTTGGATTATTTGACACAAATAAAATGGTGTCTATATGAAAGGAGCAAAAATAAGTCACCTTAAGGTAGACAATGTCATAGCTGTGTTATTGTGCCCACACTGACACACTCTGAGATGCTAGTAGATATAAAATATTATGTCTATAGAGATAGTCTATAGATAGAAATACCTACTTAATGTACCTGGTAATGTATCTGTGTATAGTCAGTAATGCATTAGAAGACGACATACTGGATAGATATTATTTCGTATGACCTGGCCTATGTCCCACTTAGTAATCCTATTGCATTGCTCAGGACCAAAGTTGAGAGCCGCTTTGCTCAAAGCACTTTTCTGCAACATTTACTGTTGTAACTCTGAAAAGTAGTATATACGGTCCCTTTCTGCAATAGGACTACAGATAGAGTCTTTTTTATTCTAACGGGCTCACATCACATCCTATCAAATGCAATGTACATACATATAGGAAAGACAAGAGCTAGAGGTGAGGGAAAGGAGAACATAAGTAAAGTAGCCATCGCATGGAGGTTTTCTGCCATGTTCTACCTCTCCTCGACAGTTCTTTATGTACATAGTCGTACTGACATACATAGACACATGGCCTGTTGTGTAGTGCAAGTGTCCCCGTTGTACAATAAGAACATGTCTATGTAACTCTATTATCCTCTACAGCAACTGTAATATGTAAAAGCATAGCATATATCTTAAGATGTTACAAAAATGTGCTTAGTGCTTTTAAAAGAGATAAAGATTCACCGATAAGGGATATATAAGTAGGTAGTGACTGCTAGTGTATTGTGCATTGGTATAATTGTATACACATGGATGTATATCTACGTAGCAATTACCTTTTTGTAAGCTTCCAGACTTATAGATTCCTTATATGTGTAAGTCTGTGTGCATCTACATAAGGTAAGCTCACCGATGCACTTAGAGGGAATTGCAGTCTATCTTGTGCAGAGAAAGCTAACAATAAGATATATGGGGAGAAAGGTTTAGTAGAGGAAGGTAGGATATAATATAAAGTAGGAAAAAGTATCCATTCCCATTTTCTGGGTCCTAGCAAATTATGTTGCCATTTCAGAGTGTCAAATTGCCTCTGCCGTTCTTGGTGAAGTACGTGAGTGGAGAGGTAGGCCTATAACTATTGCATCTGTCCTTTATTTTACAATGTGGTTTTATGCTATTTGGAAGGGCTGTGTGAGTTTGGTGTTATGTTATTGTAGAGGATAGATAACTCAGCACTCTCTTATGTATTACATAACATACAAGCACATATGTCTATCTTATTATGACTACTTTCTGTATCTGAATGCCTATGATGTTACTTTTCATGGCTCCCACACTTTCACTAAATAAAAACCACGGAGCTAGAGAAAGTAGCAGAGTTGGGATTTTCCCTCCAAGTTTTTACTACAGACGTAGTCGTGACCATCATCAATATTGCACGCCATTTTCCATTCATCCTCTTCACCTTTGTCCACTGACTAATCCATCTCAGACATCTCGAACAAACATATCTAACCTGCCATCACATTGCATCACACTCATCCATCCATTCCATTTAGGAAAATTCCCTCTCGCCATGGATGCAATGCAGCCAAGTAATCTAATGTTCTGTTGTGTCTGTGAGCCTCTGCATGGAAATCGAATTCCTTCTGGGATTCAAATCGTCCGAATATATTATGCATAATATCTGTTGTCTGTATGGACACTCCAAACTTTGATATGCAATGGACGCCCAAAGTAGGTTACCTACCTACATCCATTTTACATTCTATCTCTATTTATATGTATCTATGTAGAGCACCATTTTTTCTTTAGCACTCAATTTTACCAACACACACGAGAAACACAGAATATAATGAAATTCCCACAACCCAGACCAGACATTTCTGGACTGTCCACCAATCCTCTCTGCTAAAATGTCTGCTTCTTTAGGCCTATACCACACACAGCCCTAACACATACCAGAAACCTCTTGATCACATCAATGTCCTTCGTTCTACTTACATATATCACTTTTCACTCACTTTTTACATACTTTCTCTCTCATAAGTGAATAAAATTTCTTTTGATTTTTGTTTCATCTGGAATATTTCCATTCTTGACAGACAAAAAGACTTTTTACAACTTTTTTCCATTCTTGTCAGTGAGCAGTGCAGTCACATCCGATCTATATATTAAATTCCCAGAGTTCGAGTAGGTATTAGTTAAATAAAAATTTCTAAAAATGTAAAATATATATTTAGAATGAGGTAAAAGAACGTTAAACAATTTTTATTGCATAAGATTTTTTAATAGTGCTTAGCGATATTGTAGATATTATGTACAACATTAAATTAGTTCATTATGATGGATTTCTAAACTTACAATTAGTACCTGTTACTTAAGATCGTCAAACTTCGAATATGGAACAGGTAATTTTTCTAATTTGAGCCCTGAACTTTTCAATTTCTGTATCAGATTGAATGAGAAACATCCGCTGTTATTTCTAATCCCATATTTTTCTTATTTGAATCCAAACTGTATTTCTTCTTCAGCAATATCACGTTAGTTTACTGCATTCTGCGTCCGGGGTTTTGAGTGCTGATATATTTTTGTGCTGGTATTGACTTGTGTTCATTTATGCCAATGTTGTCTTAGAATATCTATTTAATTATTTCTTGAGGCTATTGTTTGTATAGAAATGTTGACCATAGTTATATTTACATGTTGATGTGCAATAATCTGGTGAAACAAGAATGACTAGACGATGGGGATAATGGAATTAAAGTGGATATTTAGTACATGAGCGAGAAATGATGCTGAAATAGTATAAAATGGATGAACAGTAGGTAGTGCCTGTGCAATATAAATATTTACATCCGTTGACTTGCTTATTTCCATCTTTTTGTAAACAGAAATGGAGGCAGACAGAAGAGAAACATTATAGAAAACTACCATTTCCTGTGTAGAGTAAAGCAGGAGTGTCTAATGCTTATCCCTAATGCAAGATGCTGGGTTACTTTCCATTGCTAACTTTAGGTACCTAGTGGGTTCGGACGGGGAAAGTGTAGAAAATCTATAATACAGGCTTGTTAAACCCAAAATGGGAGAAAGTAAAATATTGCAGAGAGTAATACATACATATTTAAGTAAAGTTAGTAAAAGGAACGTAAAATGTAACACGAACGTATTCCATATCTAATGCATTTTCGACGACTCTGTTCTGTTCTGTCTGTATCAGAGAAATCTTTGCATTATTGCTGTCGGAAATTTAGGAGGCGCTCTCCACATGAGCATCTCGGAGTAATACTCTATATTCTCCATCCGTCTTGAAGAAAGAGGGAACTTCCTATCTATTTCCTGACTCCACAATTTATATGCATACTATTCCGTGTATGCTTTTTCGCCACATTATTTATATTATCGCCTTCGGCCAACATCCATCCATCTATCCTTCCTTTCTACTTTCCATTACTACAGAATATACTTCTTAGTTCACGTCATTGAACACACTACACACACAGTCACTCATCATTTTACATTATTTTTAATCCTCCGATATCTGTCTACTATGTACTTTTACTACTTTCTCCAACTACGCTTTTTCAAATAGGCACTCAGCATTATAGTACTTTTACGTACTTCTTAGTCCGCACCTTCAAAACTCAGTCATATCGGTAAAATCCAATATTTATTGTTAGTCTACAAATCTCTTACATCGGTTGGATATATTTTCTCCTGACTTTCTCCTTATTGTTCACTGCAAATATGTACTCATGCGTCCATATTTATATTTTAACGCAAAATTTTGCTATAGTAAGTGCTCCTACATAAAAATCTACTTTGGACAAATCTGTCATCTATTTACACAACATTGTGCTCCTAGCTTTTAGCTAGGCTTGATTTTACATATTTAACTCCGTTATTGTTCCCCTGGGGGGTATGCATTGAAAATGTTTATTAAACTCGCAAAAATGCTATTTGATTAAAGCATTATAGTAAGTTGGGAGTTAAGGAAATGTTTATCTCCAAAACCTGTTTATGTGTAGTGTACATATTATAGTAGCTATATAACGCACAAAAGCAGTATATTTAATACCAACGGAAGAAAGTAATAATTTGCCATGCTAAAATATTAATACACACCACAGTGGAATGAAATACAGAATTAAGCCAGCTTTTGGAGAATCGCGAAAAAATTGAACACGGAATTCTGCACTAGTTTGACTTAAAAAGTAATGCGAAGTAAAGTAATGGATTTTATGCATTGGTAGTGTGGATGGGTAAACATTAGAGATGATACTAGTAAATGGGGAAAGTACTTAGGATAGGTTATTATATATTAGTTGAATGCGCACGTGGCTTCTTACTCTAATAATATCTGAAGAGGAAAGCCTCAAGGGATGAAATGTAATAATTCGTGGAACAGGCTTAGCAATGGATTTTCATAGTGCTCTACTTTACTTTACCACCTACTTTCATTTCATTTTCATCAAATTGCAATGGCAGTGTAAATCTTAAGGCGGTTTTGGTTTTCTCCAGTGCGAAATCAAGTGAAAATTCATAAGAAGCTAAAGCTATTTACGTATGCATAGAACGATGTAATGTTAGTTGTTTGATGTAGTGTGCGCAGTACAGAGTCAGAGAGTGGAATGCAAGGTGCAGCATGTTTATTTATGTGGAGGCAAAAGGCTTTCGTGCTTCTTAGCTGAAGAAAATCATTCATTATGTAAGAGTAGTCTACGTAATATCCTTGCACAACCAACTGCTGCGAAAAAACAAGGATTTTATTCATTTCTTGGTTTTATTGATCGCAAGTATTCGATTTATCAAGTCAAGCACTCTTCCCTGTCACCGAATAAGATGCCATCAAATCACCCAAGCACAATATATATGCTGTATAAATAGACGAACCCTTTCTTTTAACAGCAATTCCATTCTGCACAGCTGTAAAAGGGTAAACCTTTTGCACAGTTTGTGTCTAATGTCATGTAGTGTCAAGTAGTTATGTACGTAGAACTATTAGCTAATGTAATTGTATGCAATACAAGGTATTTGAAGAGTTATATAAGGAATGTTTCTCTCACTCCTAGAATTGAGTCTCGTTTCTGTACCTAACCAAACACACATAAATGATCTCTATGTAATGTAAGCTTACATAGTTGGCAAGGGTTTTTCAGAAACTCTGCGAAAGTTGAGATAATACATTTAGTTCCATTTCTATGTCTATCTGTGTCTGGGACTGATATGAAGTTAAAGTATCTTTGTATTTAGTTCCTCTTACTTAGCCTATAAATATCTGTATATCTGTCTATATCCCAAGTACTAGAGCAATATTAAGTTAAAACTTTACACACTATTCATTTTTTACGGTTAGCTGAGTCGAGGCCAGAGAAGTCAAGGCTAAACTCTGCCATTATAAATCCTACCCGGATCTCTCCATACTGTGCTCTCTCTTTCTCTGTTCTGGCAAGCCAGATTTTAAGCGTATTTTTGGAAAACATTTACTACAAACTCTATAGATACTACTATAAGATGATGGCTATACCGTTTTTTCAACCGAGTTCTTATGCCATGTCCATTACATATAGTATTTGTGATGCTACATTTAGCACATACGCAAATATAATTAAATAAGAATATCGTACACATCATCACATAATATAGAAAGAAAGCGTATATAGGTATATACTCTCATAAATGCAAATAATCTCTATATAAAGGAATTTATCTGGTAAAATCAGATTTCCTGACAATGTGGTCCGTAAATATTCCTTGTGTATACATTCTCCCTATATTTTCTTGTTTATCCGCAATGAAAAAGTCGACAACAGAAAATTGACAAACTGCCAACTCTCAAATATTGGCAAAGTGAAAGTAAGAGAAAGGTTATGAATTGCCTTTTCCTGCCAAATATATTATTAGCCATAGCAGAGGAAAGGAGATTGTACCCATTATTATTTCTTGAGATTAGACCTAATGCTCGTATTCTAGACTGTTAAATGTAAAATATTTTTTGTTACAGGGTCCTGATGGCTACAGCTCAGGAGGGTACGCGGGATGCCCGACTTTGCCCCGACATCATCACCACGGTGGTAGTAGTAGTAGTGCGGGTGGTCACGTGACGCACATATTGGACAGTCATGTTAGTGTAAATAGTAGTGGTCACTCGACACATTCTTTGGAATGGCCAACGTATCAAGGTGGTGCTGGAATCGGAAGACGACAACAGCAACACATAATAATTCCCCCTCCACCCGGTCCGCCTGGAGAGCGTGGACGACTCACTTCCTTCAGACCCAATTCCGCTTCACCCTCATTAGGAGGAAGTGGAGGGGGCGGGGGTGGGACACAAAGCGTCTCTACCTCCACTCAATCTCAGTCTGTCATGACTTATGACATGCCACCCCTACTACAAATACCTGTCCTCGAAGAGGAAGCTGATCTCACCGAAATGCCATTAATGTCGGACAAAATTGAGAGTACTGTTTGATCCTAAGTGATGAGTGCCACTTTTCTCCATCCAGAAACACTCGGTCCGATCTCATCCCATTATATAGACACACGAAGAACAAGAACTCACATACCTCCACAATAAAGAAGACTAACTTTTACTATTGTGTATAAACAGACTTTACTTAGGTTTTACTTACATATAGTCTAGATATCACATACCTGTGTGTTGCTAATCCTCTATAATCAATGCACTTAATGCATCGTGCAAATATACACCAAAGATTTCTCCCTTCCCTATCGCATACCCCCGGTATAAGAAATTTTATATATTTCTGTTCCCTCTCCCCATCTTTTCAGTTTAGGGTAGGATAACTCCTCAGGCTTAATCGGAGCGACTGTTTGTATATACTCACTCATGGACAAACACCTTAGATCTCATCCTATAGTTAGTGCATCTGTGAAACGTGCATTTCCTTATTGGACCTAATGACGTCCTAAGGATATTAACCATCCTACAGTATTTCTAATAAATACTACAGAACTGCACAGTTGTGCCCAATGACATCTTTGTGTATGTATGTACTAGATATACCCATATAGGATGTATGTGTTTGAGAACCAACTTATTCGTGTCTTTGTATACAATTTGTCTGTAAACCTACTTCAATGTTGCTCACTACCCTCCCCCTAATTGTATACATCCATTATACTATCCCTCTGATGCAGTGTTATCTATATGTTACTTTGCAAATACTTTAAGTAATTTATCCGTTTATACATTGTTATCTTCCTACTCAACCATATCCCTTACTCTGGTAAAGTCTGGTAAGAACGGTCGGTAGCTCATATAAACAAAACCGAAATATGCAATTTCATACTGAGAAAATCACTTTCTCACTCAATCAACCAGGAATTTTATATTTTAAGAGAAAGTCAATTATTTAATTCCTATTTACTATGATTTCAAGCATTCCAAAGAGTTTTAATGGCACTTTGAATGAATGAATATTTATAACTAAGCCATTTCATACGAAAAAAAAATGAAAAAAAGAAGAAATTCGTGTATTTACATGTCTGAGTGTTTAGATGTAATTCTCTTACGAAAATATTCATCGAAAAAATTCCTTAAAATTACAATCACACTTAATGATACCTTTGTTCGTGGTACAGTACGGTGTATTAAGAGTGTATAGGAAGTATTTTACCTTATAGCTAGGAAAACAGAAATTATACATACTACAAAGTACATTACTGTGTATTTGAGATTGTCGATGACAATGGTATTAATTACTAATAATCTAGTCCAATATACTTTGTTGTGACAACTCGTACTGAAATCTAAAGATATACGAAACAGAAATAATTATTGTGAGTATTATTTGATTACAATGAGTTGAAAGGACGACATTATATGTATATTGTATACTTATAGCTACAAACCAATGATACAATGTGAGATGAGCGAGCGACAGTGTAATAATTATCCGAGATGATGTACATAAATGTATACAACTACTACAATATAGCTTGTTACTGTATTGTGAGACGTTTGTAAAGTTTCCCTTGTGAAAGTAAGTACCTACTGTATAAATATGTAATCAAACACTTCGTAGCTCATCTAATTGTAGTTAACAGAAAATATATTTTCGTGCTCCGTGATTAATGTTGTTGCCAAAGTACAACTGTCTAATTGCTATAATAGATTTTAAACAGATGGAGGAAGTGACTATTTACATTCTACTGTAATTAAGAGTGAAAGCAGTTACACTACAAACAGGAATGATGTCGGTCGGGTATAGTAACAATTGATGCACAGACCAAAATCATTAAATATGATACACTTTCTCCGTAGGGAAAGTTGTGAAACATTTCCTATCCACATCCAGTGTAATAACAAATGATTATATCACGACGTACCACGTATGTATGCATAATTATAATTTCAGTGTGAAGTGATACTATGAAGTGCTGTGTCGTGTATTTTATTAAAACATCCTTTACTTTCACCAACGACAATTCTACGAGGTTGATTATTTTGTTCAATTCAACAGTGAAAATGTTTGTTTAGATCCCAAAGTGTTACAACTGGGCTACAAGTAAATATTACTGGATACCTAACTAAATTAACGTACAGTTATCTCAAGAATGGATCAACTCTTTTCTACTATTCTTTTGTAAAAGTGTGCAATGGGCGGAAATCCTCTTTGTAACGAACTCTTGTTACTCTTTAGTATAACATGATGCTTGTGTCCATGTACATTTTCACTCTTTGCTGTACTATCTTTACTATTAACAATACAAACGCTATAACTATAAGGGTACTATCAATTAGACTACTACATCGTTAATTGTACATAAATAGCAACTACATTAAATATCATACTTATAACATTAGTAACTTAATGCAGTAGATTTACAATACTTATATCTAGTTAGAACCTTTCATTACCCAACTATCTGCATAAGATTCTAATTAAGTG
>JABASH010002735.1:0-18975 GCA_019776445.1 Tomocerus maximus | reverse complement strand
AACTTTTGGTGAAAAAATTGTTAGTTGTGAAGAGGGTTGAGGATGACGTTTGGAAGTGCACTACTTATCGTATTAGTATTGCATATACTAATATTGCACAAAACTTTGTGATTGTGTTTGACAGGAATAAAGGATGTTGTTGTTTGTGAGTTTTCTCCTGCGTGTGTATGTATCTCTGGTGTGTCCGTAGAGTCTCAGAGGACAAAAGACTAGAGTTTGGATGTGATGTGTTCTGATGTGAGGAGAGTTCTCAGGGAGCCCAAGCCAATCCAAGACAGACTAGACTAAAGTGAAGTGAAGTCGATTGAAGTTAACTCGTGTAGGTACATATAGTAGAGATGTAGTATGCCCACTTAGGAATGCACCACAAAATTCGGTGAGGAGAGCTCTGCGGAATGTCAATGTGTCCAAGAAGAGGAAGATAGCGGGTGAGTTCGGGAGAAGGAGACCTGAAAACGTGGATTTGTTGTTGTAAAGTTAGAGTTCGAATTGACGGGAAGGTGACTTGACTAGGCTCCCAATAAGTCACCTCCACCTCGCAATTATTAGTAAGGAAAACAGTCTGACAGGAATGGGAATGTGATACGAGTGCTATTTCTCTGTGTGGTCCGCAATTTGAAATGTGGTAACTTGAGTCAAAGGTAAAACAAAAGATGCAGTTCGGTGGTAGGTATCCTAGTATTTGTAGATATAGACGGGTGGTTGTGTGTGGATGGATGTAAATAGGTACGAGACTAATAACGTGACCCTCGACTCGTAGAGAAGAGATAGAGTGCAAGTGGAAGTAGTAAAGTGTACTAACTATGAGTAGTGCAGAGGAGACTGTTATGTTGTTGTGTGGATGGAAGAAAGTTCGGTTGTTAAAGGAAGATGCAGGATGTAGTCATGTAAAGGTAGACTGCGAGTGCACGATGTCGTTAGGATATGTTCTACGTGTACGTACGTAGTACGTAGAAGTATAGGAGTAGTTTGTGTACGTTAACGTGAGGTAACGGGACGGGAGGCAATAAGTATGCAGTGCACAAGGCAAGGAAACAAGGGCGAGAGTCGGAGAGTTGCGAGAGGATCCTCCTCAGTTGAAACGCAACCCGCTTCACTTAACCAGAGATTCGGATTGGTGGAGTTGGGACCGGAAGCCAGGCCGTGACGGCACAGGCTAATCTCCTTGCGCATGGGAAACCCTTCAAATTGTGGATGTCTCAACCAGATCACATACGCCCGTCCGAGGCTACACGCAACGCAACCAGCAAACCAAGACTCCTCTTTTACTATCAAATCAACGTTCATTCTCGCCTACCTTTTCCAACTCCACTCCCAATTCGCAATATCGCAAAAAAACGCCCTGTTCCCCCAACTCTTTTCTACTAATCTCTTTTTTCATTGTCATATCATCCCAGGTCAAATCATATTTATATCCAACTCCTTTTCTTCTCCGCACTTAAAATAACATTTTCTTAAATATACTAAGATTGCTTATAATTTTATTTTGCACAAATATATAAATGCAACGTTAGTAGGAGTAGGTTTTCAAGAATTATGTTGCTTTCATGAATGTAAATCTGGTTCACCATAAACAAAGTACAATTAGCAGTCATGTAGAAATACTGATTAAGCATTGCTTTGAAGAGTAGGTTCGTAATATTTGTGAATTCAGCATAGAGCGGGACAAAAAATGAGAAGATTCTTTTAGTTTCCTTAAAAAGTTAGGATTTGACGGTTCAGTACTGTTCGGTTCATTGAATTTGGTATAAAGTACCTAGACAGTAGTGACATAGAGTAGAGATGATATATAAATGTGGGGATGAATGGAGAAATGCTGAGTGAGTGAATTTTTTGTGTGGAGAAATTACCTTTAATTTGAGCCACAGGTATTTAACAAGATCAACGTGACTCTGAAATTCAACAAGCAGAGAGTGGGGAAGTAAAGTACATAAGTCGACGAAGAGACAAAGACAAAGTTGTGAGGACAAGGCGAGCGAATCGAATGGAGGACTGTGAAGTCGGGACATCATCATGTTTTTTCTATTGTTCCCTTTAGTTGAGCTGTGTTCATCGTTTAGTTTGCAGTTGGCAGTAAGTAAACTTTTTATGTTCGGCATGAACGTGGACATGAGTTGGTTTGGTTTGCTTGAGTTTAGATTTGAGGACATGACTGGGTTCCCCACGTAGTCCTTTTTATAGTCAACTCAAATCTTTAGCCAAGTCAAGTCAAGTTTACTCCACTTACTTTTATTGTTAGAGTTGGCTCGGATTGCCTTAGCTCTACTTTACTTTGCTTTATTTTGCTTACTCACTTCAAGACATATCTGTTTGTCTACGTCTACACTTTGTATGCCTGCCTTCACTCCTAAAGATTCGCAACGTTGTCCATGTCCACCTCCTACAGTTCCTTTATTTCTGTCGTCCTCTTCTGATTCTGATCTGTCCTCTGCTTAGCCCTCGCTGCTCCTCTCTGTCTGTATCTCTCTGTACTTTAGCTAAGTAAGTAAGTAACTTGGAGAATCTACTCAGTATTCGACGGGGTTTGAAGATGAGACGTGAGAGTGGCAAAGTCACACTTCGGCAGCTCGTAAAGAATCGAACGTGGGGATGATTCAGTAGCAACAGGAATACCAAAAACCAACCATGCCGGCATTAAACCAGCGACCTTACCCAGCAAACCAAAGAAAAGCAACAACATCCATTTCGTATTCTGTATTGTATGTACCGTTGCGTTCCAGCCTCTAACTTTCTTCATAGACTCCTCTAATGCACTAAGTAAGCACTCACTACCTTATGCATCTACCTACTGCTATACTAATGTATAAGTGTGTTGCTTCTTTCCGATTTACAACTCCTGCCTTGCTCTAGGCTCCCTAATAGACTGGACCTAGTCAAAGCATGCCAAGCCAAAGTTCATTTCCATTCCTTGACGCTCCTGCCCTGGCTTGTCCTCTTCTCACTCCAGAATGTGAATGTGACTGCATACAAAAGACAAATACTTACATATACCTACTAAACTACTTACTAAACTCACCAAACCCTCTTCATCATAATATTATTATTTCCTACAATATTTACAAACTTATCACCAAAATACTAATTACTGTCCTCTTTTACCGTCTTTATCTCCATTTTCCAATACATAATCTACACTTACAAAACAGAAGTAAACTACACAAGACTACATTTAACTGTATTTCATAGAATAAAACACATTTTGAAAAGTGTACCTGATAAAAGTATACTTAAAAGTAATTTAATCTTTTCGGTCCATTACGTTTTATTGTTTCTTACATTAAATTAGATATATCGAAGTATCGGACTCCATGCCAAGTCAGATCACAATTCGCAACATTTGAATTTCTGAATTAATTAATATATGGGTCATACAGATGGGTACTTTTCTTGATTTTCAGAAATGGAAGATAAATAGCTACCGATGCTGCTATTTGCCGTTATAGCCACGCTACATGAGGATGCAGTAATTCAGGACGAATATTTTGTGAAAGGTAAATACGTACATCGCTCTTTGCTTTACTTCTCCCTGTGTGTATCTAATCTAGACTATAGCAAGTGTAGGACTGGTAATATGGAATGCAGTAGAGGAAGTTGAATGTAATGCGATGTAAAGAAAAAAGAGATGGATGGATGGACGGAAGGATGGATGATTGGTCTCGAATATATCGGAGATAGAAATAGATGGAAGAAAAAATACAGCAGATATCCCTATACACATACCTACTGCTGGAATACTTGATGTAAATATATAACAATGTGTGTATGTATAGTATTTGTAGGTATAGTTTAGTAGGATAGGTTTTCCTTGAGTTTGGTTCATTGGAAGTCTCTGGTAGTCAAGTCAAGTCTCGGAAACGGAAGAAGCCCGGAGAAGCTACAAAGAGAAAAGAAGAGGATCGGAGTGAACTGAAGAATCTAAAGACACGCCGTTTGGAATACCAACGAAGATGAAAAGCTGAGGAAGTGGAGCCCCGGCTGGTTGGGCTGGAGAGAGTCCTAGAGAGTCCAGGCCAAGGCGAATGTACATCAGAGCAGAGCGACCTTCTCTCCTCTATGCTACAGACATTACTCAACCGTAGTCAAAACATATCTCTCCTACTACTTATATCGAGGCACTACAGTAGTGACTGGTTTCGTTTACATTGCTCAACTTTGAGGATTCGCTATAGGGCAGCCTTAAGTCCCAGTCAACAAAACAGGACGAAAGTGTAGCAGTATATTAAGAAAATGCAAGATAGTAGATAGATTATTGTACAATAGATGGATAGATATTTAGATAGTTTCTTTGGTTCGTTGGGTGGCTTTCCTACCCTGGCTCTTCTCATGTCCTTTGCTTTTGCTTTGCATTGCTGCGTGACAAGAAAGTGCCAACTCCTTGGCCAAATTACACGGGAATCACGGGATTTACGGTGCTTATTACAAGCTGGCATATCAATGAATTCCGACGATCTAGGCTGAACGTGAGCTGACTCCCCGAATGCCACTTTATAATCCGAAAGATTCCTTTGGCTCCACACGACAAGACAGGACAAGGCAGGACGAAGAAGAGGACACGACACGACACTCTATCCTCCTTCCTTCATCTCTTCACTTCTCCGTACGTACACAACTCCCGGGATATATCCATTTACTTCCCTATACTACAGATAGGAGGATGTACATTACGACACGGACTGGCAAATGCAATCTAATAATGAAACGAAATGCCTTCGTCTTATTTGCACACAGACATTCTTCAAACTACCGCACACTCACTTCAAACACTCAACGGCATTACTTACACTCTACTAGTACCTAGTACAATAATTCCTAGAACCATTACGTAATATACATTACTTACATTTTCTTGTCTTCATCCCTTCATTTTTCAGACCTTCTGCTCAGAATGAACATTTTTATCACTAAGGTGCATCGGGGTGGTGTTCCACAATGTGATGATACACACTGAGGTGTATATTTTCAAACTATCAAATATCGTAGCATCTTTAGTGAAATATAACCTGAGAATTTCTGGTTGTGCTCGATTATTGTCTGTACATGCATACCGTGGGATAGGTCGAATCAATTTCGACTTTCCACCCGCGAAAGCGAACGCATGGTTAGCTAAATTACTGCAATATTGAAATTCTTTCACGTATACGCTTTTAATATAGGTACCTGCTATTAGTAAACTAATACTATGAGAGAGCTCTTGATCTCCTAGTGGAGGAAAAATTGCCATTTCAAGATTATGAAAGAGTTTTAGATCACATTACCATTACTCTATTATGAAATAGTGTTGTGACGTGATGGAAATACGTAAGAGTATGTCGGAATACACTAGAGTCAAGCTAATAAGCAAGAGTTTTCAGAGTGGCAAGATTTAGAGAAACAAATATGGTTGGAAAACAATCAATATCCCCCAAGTGGAACAGGCAAAGAGTTTTCCTTGATTTGTTATCCCTGTCTCTAGTTTAGATACATTCTGATACTCCCAACAAATGGACAGAGTTTGATAGAAACACATAATATTTGTTAGTGCTACTCTGAGCAAAATTCCCTTCATCTGTTCCTGCTCTCCTCTGAGTGAGAAATAAAATGTTGGAGCCAGAGAAGATATAAATCTCCGAGAATGGTTTCCTCCAAATTGGACAAATCAGGTTGACCCAGTCATAAAACTTGGTGTGATCAATATCAACATGAGCTACAAATAAGCTGAAGCATCAAATGACAACATCATGTAGTACAACTTATAAAGCCAGCCTATAGCCAGCCAATATTATTTCCCGAATTTCTAGTCAACATAAGAATTGTGGACCACTGTGCATCCACACTTTTACTCCCATGTCCGGTCTACTAACTCACAATCAGCTTCCAGCTACAAAGTTACTCCGGTATTACAAAATCATCTTTACGAGCTCTCTATAATAAATACGTACATATCTGCCATACAAGGCAATTCTGTTGTGAGCCCAATGATTTTTATAGCATCATGAAATCTTTTTCAGCATACAAACACCTATACTAATGCACTGTGGTCAACCAATGTAATAATATACTGCTCTCATATACTGTTATGCTCCTTCAGGTTGTCCTTACCTTTCCTTACCTTCATATGTAGCATTACTAGGAATGTGGTTAATGATGGAACAAGGTAAATAAGTACCTACTATACCCACATACGTATTTCGTACACAAGAAACACTGCATTACCGTCATGTTTCCTAGTTATGGCTTAAGGGTGAACAGTCAACTCAACTTCCTTCCCAACAAATAGCAAACACTAATTAACTTTTCTCAAGACTATTTCCCAATTTATCCACTCGACCTCAAAGACAGCGGGAGAAGAAGGAAACCACAACTTTGTGATAAGTTGTTTTCCCCGCTCGCTAAAATACACTCAAACTTCATTCTAATAAGTCACTTACATATCAGACTCGAAATATCAACATTTTAACATCAGCTTCTCAAAACAAATACATTGCTGGACAAACACCTAAAAACTGTCTGCTCGGATATTTTCGAAATATTGTTTATTCGAAACAAAAATGTCATTGCTAAATAAAAATACTATATTATTTCTCACATTACTGTTATGTGCAGATAGTAATATCACATTAGAATGTATTATTATGTAAACGAAGATTTAATGGAGAGGTTCGACACAACTGTTTATCTCGGATCAGATAAGTCATGACGTAGCACCTTGAAATTGAATTATGATACCCCATTTCCTTCTTCCAAGAATAAAAACATTAGTCTCAGCCCACACTGTTTCATTTATATCTCGGAATTGAGTTGTTTTCGAGTGTATTAACCATCTCATCATGAGTAAATTCTGGCAGCTCTATGATTTCCATATTTAGCCAACTAATTTTGGTACATAATAAAGTTACATTGTGTAATATGAAAACATCATGTCTCAACACATCATATGCTGGAAGTATTAAATAGCAGCCAACATCTGAAACGGGAACAGAGTTGGGGTACCCCTAGTAATTACCCAGCGCCCAAAATAACTCTTTCCTTGCTCGTGTGAGTGTCGTAAATAATGCAATTACCGCACCTTTCTAATTGCAGTGAATACGTAAGTAATAAAAGGAAATGTTGCGTACCCACTGCTTTCATATCCAAAAATGACACATCATAATCTAATCGTTTGGGATATAATAGTTAGCCTAATTACACATAAAAGAGCAATAAAGCTGAACTTAAGTGGATACTCATTTCTTACCCTCATGGCATGGCTATTTTATTTCACACAACAAATTACTTGGCCCGTATCATTAGATTAATGTAGTGCAGTATACCCTCATAAATGAAAAACTTTGTTACATTATGTCATTATCTTTACGAACACTATCAAAAATGTAACATTATAAAAAGATTATCCCTAAACAAGCTTTATTACCAAAGACTATCTGCGTATCCTATAATCCCAGGTATTTTTTAAGACATAAGCAGGAAATGTCTAAATGTTTTGATATCATCGTACACATTTCTTCTAAAATTTGAAAGGCAATACTTGTAAAATTGTGAGAAATAGTTCAAAGAAACGTTAACATCAGTTCATTGAATAAAATATAAAGTTGTAAAAGTTTAGAAGATCATGATACTATTATTGTTTCGGTTGGTTTCATGCTGTGGCCCTTTCCACCACTACATTTATTTATACCTAAATAACACAATTTCTACATTGTACAAGGAGGTTTTATGCTTGTATGGTACTAGTTGGCTCTTGTACTATCACAGTAGTGTCTGCAATAGTCTGGAAGTCACAATTGAGAGTCCACTCTCTCTTTCTCCCAGCTCACTAAATCAATAATGCACTCCTCACTGCCTGTGGCAGAGTTATGCTATGTAAGAGATCTGTGGTCAACTTTTTTCCACCTTGTGCTTATATATTATCTAGACTCAGTGTGCGTTCGCTATAGGCCTTGAAGAAGTTAGCTATATGGTCTTGAGCAAATACGGCACCAGACGGACTTGACTTCTCCACGAAAGTTTATAAAGAATTGCATGACCAGGCCAGAGTAGTTGAAAAGAAGAATTATGTTGAACAGATGGATAAATTCTATGCAGTCTGGCAGAGTCCAGTGTAAATGTGGTGTGCCTTATTGGGTTTTCATCTCTGGGGTATTGGATTCAATTGTGTTACTCACATCACACCTTGAGGCTACCTTCTGACTCCGGCTCATCCTCGACTCATCCCCTTCTTTTCCACTCCACGTACAAAAACTCTCTATTTAACTGCACTTTTCAAGAATAGACAACTTATCTTCTGTACTACTTATAATGTAATTTGCAATCTATTCGGACTGAGCTTACAGATGAATGCATCTGCATTAGTTTATTGCTCATCTCAACTTTGTTAACAAGATTTTCAACTTATCTTGATCAGAAAATATGGCAAGTTGATCAAGTTAGAAGTAGTAAGTAGTAAATATGCAGTGAAGACTGAAGTAAAAAACGTCTCTCCGTGAGTGCTGTCTCGACGTGGTAGTCCTCTAATCCTCAATGACATCATCGTGAAGACACTTAATTATAGCGGCTTAACCCTCCGACTTTTATTTTCTTTTGTTCTTAAGTCAGTCTCTTTGTGTGGGTAACTGACCTTCTTTTCTCCGTCTACTCTCAGAGTGGGGATGGATAGGGATGAGTAGCAAATGTAATATAGAGTGCCGAGTGTACCTACTGTACAGATGATGATTTGCTGACTAAGCTAACGAAGCTGAAGTAAGCCTACGGGTTAATTATAATGGACAACTCGTCGTCATGAAAATCCGCAGGGGTCAGCTTGGCCACCAATCCCGCAATCCACAAAGAAACTATCCTTGGTATACATACATAGGTACTGATATATCATTATCATACGGTATAATTCACTTTTCTGTACACTAATGCTTATATGTATACAAAACACACTATTATTACATGCATTGTGCTAATAATATTTGGAAATATGGCAATATTTAGCAATAATTACACAAGACAAGTATGTATGTAGCATTTCGGACGAACTGTTAACCTATGTATTCATAGCTAGTAACTTATAATATACGGGATGGAAAATAAAACTCATTGGCATTATTTAAGTATAGTATTGTGTCAAGTATTTCCAGTCTGAGATATGATCAATCCAGCAAACAACACACGTTACCCTTAAAATGTGAACAACAGATAAAATAATATGTAAGCAAAGGAAACACGTATACATTGCATATATACTGTGCAAAATAGTACGAAATTTTCTGTCGCCCGGCCCCTCCTGTCATAAATCAGTCATAATAACGAGCTTGTAATAACCCTTCTATAATTCCTTTTGTGATGTAGTTTAAAGAGTTGGAGGAACTAGCCCAGTGAAGTATACAATAGTCATGCAGTAATGTGATATTCTGTCAGATAAGAGTTAACTGCTCTGCTTTATGTTGCTGCAGGACTGCGTTCTATTTATGGCATTACTTTTAGTAAAGAGTAAACCAACAGTCTGGGAGTTAAATGCCTTCCTATTCGCTATCTGCATGTTTAATGCTGTATAAGAACACTTAAATTGATTTGGTAGGTCAGTCCGATGTAACTTACGTCAATAGATGAACTGGCACGGACAGTAGTTCAATCTAATCCAATACAATAAAATCTGTCCGTAAACGAAATCAAATCAAACGAAAGATTCGATTAAAAGAATGGAGAGAGGATGTTTGTAGGTAGCCAGTTATTTATGTCCCGCTATCTTCTGTTGTGAGTCAAGGAGAGAATAACATGACTAATATCGAGGGGTATGGGGAAAAGTCAAGGATATGGGTGAAAGTCATTTCTCATGAAAATAGGTTTTTTACGGTGGTGTGAAGTGAATGATGCTTTTCACTGATGCCCGGAATAGAATGGAATGGCCATCACATATCATTTCATTTCACTAGACTGGACACCAACTCCACTCGCTCAAAGCCTCCTATCCTTCTCATACATACATTATCCCATATACACAGGCTGACCGGTTAAATCCAAGTACCATCTGCATTATTATTTTATATAGATTTAACCGCTTTGTATACTGTATAGGTATAAAGAATGGAGCTACAAGTAAAAGTGTCCGAGTCCACTGACTATGTACAAGTTATGTATTAAGTAGCACTAAAGAGAAATGTCAATTGACCATACATAGAATAAAATGAGATTTGACTCCAGTGAGGGTTCGACAATTTCCGTCAATACCTCCGAAATAGCTTTACATACACAACCAACATTGTGATCCTTAATATTCCTATACCAGATAATATCTGTCAGAACGGGTTACTTTGTGTGGGGAATGTTTTAGCTATGTTCTTGGATTCTTGATACCCTTTCCTATAAAATTGCAAACTGAAATTACATGTGTAAGACTTGGGATTATTGTCGATTGGTTTAGTTTATTCTGCTTTCAGTATATGCATACGCATTCAATATTTTCTGTTATAGTATTATTAGAACCTTGGTAAGCAATGCAATATCCATACAGGGTATGAATATGACGACCAATAAGGGTCATATCATTTGGATGTGAAAAAGGAAATGGATATAGAGACAGAACAATAGAAAGACAAGATTCTATTTATTATTTCTTTCCCTGAACTCTGCAATAATGTATAGGAGAGAGAAGGAAAACGTTTTTCACGAGCCACTACTCTCAAATCTCATAACGAAAGGAAATAAAGCGATATCGGACGCAATCGAAACAGTGTCAAATGCATGCTTTGTTCTTTGCTACAAACCTCCTTTGTTATTCTTATGCATCGATTATACCAAGCAATTATTATTTCTGTTTTATGATAGCTATTCTTCAGAGCACAACATTGTAGCATCTATTAATATATAATCCCATGCTTCCAATAATTGTTCCAACATTTAATTATCAGATACTCATTCTCATTGGTTGAACAGCATAAAGCATGTGATTATAATAAACAGAAAGATTTCTCCATTCCCTTTTTGCAGTCAAAACTAAATTAAATCGCAATAATTGCATGCATAATGAATTTTATTAGCGTATATACGTCAGGTATCCCATGCACCTTGATTTAATGACATTTAGGTCACAGGCGTGATGGGTTATTATGGCTAAACAGTACATTTCATATGCTTATTATTGATACGCTTATTTAGTAAATGATTTCCAATTAAGAGAGAGTTCTGTTCAAGTTGTTTAATAAGAATATATTGGTAGCTCACGATCTCAACTGAGTGGATCCTTTAAGAACAGAGTTCTTTATTTGCCTTTAAATTCCTTGTTTTTCAACAAAAATGCTTTTATGATGATGATTCACTTGAGTTGAGCCGTGTCGGCAACAATTCTTTGCTGCACTATTTCTAAATCCTTGAAACAATTACTGCACTGTGAAAACTGACAATGAGAGTTACATAGACATGTTTACTTGAGAAGTGCTATATACAAATAGAAGAGTCAAGTATATCCACACGTATGTCTAAGAGAGGAAAACCTATTTCGCTAAACAACAATTTGACTACCTGACGATAAGACTGACTGGTTTGACTGCATAATGGATATATAGTAAGTAGGCACTATTAGTTAAAAGGTTTATATTTCTGTGCAAACATCGCAGTAACCTCTATATTCTAATAGATGTTTATTTTATTGAAGTCACGACTCGACTGGACTCTTTGATATTGGATTTCTTACTTATCAAAAGTCATGAAAGCGTTTCTAATAATTTGTGAACTGTCAGTCACACGATTATTGCTGACTTGGGTTGAAAAATAATATTTTGCAAGAACTACAGCAGGATATTTGACAAGCTGACGCACGAATTGGCAGTTGAATTCAATTTTCTGACATAATTTGATTGCTTATTGACACATCTTTTAATCTTTAGCCATTTCATGTGATTCATTTCCAATTACCACAGATAATAATGCATTTTGATTAATCCCCCTTTTTCATTAGCTAACCATACCTAATTAATTAATTGTGAAAGTTGCGAATTGTGCATGCAAAAGGTGCGCGGGACAAAGATTGCGTGCGTTTATGTAAACAAACTAATGTTACACCAGAAGCAAATTGTTTTTAGGTTAGAAAAACATTCCATTTCTAGTATGTTTACTAAACCTTGTACATGTAAAGAGTATAGGTAGTAATATTACAGGAGTCAAAAGGATTTAAGATTCACATAACTAACACTCTGTCTCAATTACTACATAGGGACTTTTTCAAGTGAAAGCAAACAGAGAAAGGAAAAATGTACACTGCGGTTAGAAAATCAAATAAATTTGAAAGGAAGCTGCTGATGAGCCTTGATTGTTGCTGACAGTCGAACAGAAAGGAAATTCGTGGTTTCTACGGCAGACTGGCTAATCCTAAGCTCTCTGTCTCTTTTTTTACCGACTTCCTTTTATGCACTCTCTCAATTCGGTTCACTAGCTTCTCTTTTTTAACATTGCATTAGCTTTGGTTGCGTTTTATTTTGTACGTATAAGGATGACATCCTCTCGTCCACTCTCAACACTAAATTACTTATAAATCGGCATTGAACGTTATACCCATTTGTGTCTATACAGAAGAAACACAAATGCCACTAGAAACACGAATGAATGAGCTCGGCTTACTATTAAAGTAAACTAGCAATAAAAAAAGTAAATCTATTTATAGGATTTGTCAACTTCTATCGGATTTCTTATTTCCTTGTATCTTTTAAAATGTGCTTTAGTTAGGTAGGATGGAAACACACAGAATATATCTTGAACAATACCAACACATACATATATGTACATATGCACATAATTGAATAAAAAGGCGACAGGAGCGACTGTAGTAGACTCTGTCTATGCCAGCATCTACAAAGCAAGGAAAACCACTAATTTTATTTTGCTTGTTCTGTTCGTTTGGCTCTTTTGCGGGTAGGCTTTGATTGGAAGCTGCATAGAAAATCAAACTCAATCATCCAGTTACTTCTATCTGATCTGTCTCCTGCTTTGCAGTATAAATCTATGTCTATGTGAATAAGCGTCTTTTTTATATCTTTTAGTTTACGCACACATTCTGCTATACATTTCTATTATGTTTTCAAGTCTGCAAGATTTAGAACTTTATGTAATAAGAATAATACCAATACTATACCAGTATTTTATTATGGCGAACAATACGTATTCTTCTTATTTATTAGCTACAATATAAGAGACCATGGCCAACTAGGAAAGAAATAATCCAACTGTTTATACATCTTAGATGTAATACGCAGAACTTGACCAAATTCGGTTTTAGAACCTGGCATAATTTTGAATAATATTTATTAATTTTATATTATACAATTTTATTCAGGTTTCATGGCAGCTAAGAAAATGTTAATATCAAAATTCTCAAAATTTATTAAAATGATTTTAAACGTATTTTTTGAGGAAGGATTGGTCGATCCAGCGTTTTGTGTGTAGAATTGAGGGAATAAAGTGTGTTGAATTGACATAGCATTAGACTGCAGTGGCAGAGAAAAGAATTTTAGTTTCCCTTTTGAATTTCCTCTGTATCACAATCATCCTTTCCTGCTCAGTTCACTTGACTCAGTCAATTCTATTCGGCCTTTTCCTTCTTCTTGATTACGCTCTATTTGAGGAAAAGATCATGGAAAAATTTACTCTCAGCTCTCCACAGTCAACTCAAGTGCACTCCGCAGTGGCACTAGGGGCACGTAATACACCCATATGTACATACATCATAACATAACCATCTCAGTCAATTCCCTTCCCTATTCTTCCATACAAATGAGTGAACTCCTATTCCTTTACATTTCTTTTCCTCGAAATTTTTAGGGTTTCCTATGATAAATCACACTGTCTCCTCTCCTACGTCAATACCTAACCAAAATGCGTCCCTAATGTCGACACAGCTAATAAACTAACGCCAGAGCTAAGCCAACAGAATTTCCCAAGCAGTTGTCGCCCAAAATAACGACCACACCACCAGCAGTGAGCATAGAAAATTCCTCTCTCCCACATCTCTAAACGGCGCTTTCTCTTTTCTCCTTAACACAGTCGCTGTTTAAAGTTAATTTCAATTGTGCTGTAGCACCAGGAAATTTTTAGCCTCAGGACAGTGAAATGTTCACATAGAAATATTATCCCAACAAAAATGCTTGGTAGGTTATTCCTAAATGGCATTTCCACAACTTTAACATGCCCCAGGCAAAATAATTACAATGAATTGCGAAATCAGAACGTAATGGAGTGAATTGTCATGACATATGACATGACACGTGTCATTATCTAATGTGCTACAAGTGACACCGGCTAATAAACGACTAATCATAAGGGAATGGTGGGGTTGCATTTCCGGTCCCATTTGATAGTATTTCAACGAGTAAATCATCAGGATGAGTATGCTAATGACTACTGTGTACATTCGTACTAGAAATTTTGAGACGTCAGTCTATTATTTCATCACCCCTGTGCACACACAGAAATACTAAATATATCTATCATAATATGAAATTATGTAATGTAGCCCGTATGGGGGAGTACCCAATTCAGTATACTACTTTGCTAACATGCTATGGTAATTTATGGGATACTGATTACTGATAGAGTTAAATTGTTATATAGTCACTGCTTACTTAACCTTCTGCTTGCTTGCTCTGGAAATATCTCAATAGAATAATGACTGGGCGTGAGTTGTGTATCTGTATGACATGCATGTAGCCATTCAACTGCGGGTGTTCATTTGGGTCTGAGACAAAGCTAAATTGACTTGACTATTGTATACTCTCCAGTTTAATCCGATTTTCATTTACATCGGAGCATTAATACCCATTATTTGATTCCGTATGAATTAACTCATCCCTTTCATTTCATCCTCTTGTTCTCGTCCTCTTTTCACTTCACTCTCCCTCTAATCTAATACTACTCCAGATGAAGTTAGCTTAGGTATGTAAATATTCACAGCAAGGACGAGACTGAGCTTCAAATCATGTAAATCCTTTCCATATGGATGTATACGTATACTTAATATGTATAGCATTTATAAATACAGTACATTGTATACAGAATAAGAACATCATATTATAAAAACATTCTCACAGTATAGAGAATTGTCCTATATTGGGCAAATCTCAAAATACTAATTTTGCTAGACGACCACTGAGACAACAAATCTGACTTAATTCCGCCTTTTTTGTATTGTTTCTGAAAAAACTGCGTTAACTTAAAGTATTTATTTTGTCTGTTCATTAAGGCTAATGCCCTTTCAAAAAACAGCTTTAATCATAGCTGCAGAAACTTGAAAATGTATTTTTGATTGTAACACATATCTATTCAACTGGGAACTATTAGCATGAGCATTCGTAGTGCAATTTTACACAAGCTCTTCGTTTTTATGCCATTAGCTGTAAAATATTTACTTTTTTGGCCATTTCCTTTTAGTCAGTTTATCGTTCACCGCATCACAGGAGGCAAAAGCGAATCTAGCGAAACGGTTTATTATAATGCATTCATATCTGTGTGCTTCCTCAGTGAGTTTTTCAATTTCCTCGCACGGTGCATGTACAAATAGACGCACATTGCATAAGTACGAAGCTAACATAGAAGTAGAGATGGAGATAAAATGCTGAAACTGGAGCCTAAGAGAGGATGGGACAAGACAAATGTAGAAATTCAATGGTTTTCCTTTTCCTGAGACATTCCTTCATCTGCCAAGTGTAAACTGAATACTCTATCAGATTTTTCACAGATGTTGACTTCAGGACATGTGTCCCACATATCAAATCAATTTTGTAAATCTGACTGGTCCATCTGATCACGTCCGCAGCACCAGCTCATCTTGACAAACCAATTTATTACATTACTACGTTCCTTTAGAAATTACAATGCTATGCACCAAAGAAATATCCAAACACAGCACAAGGCTCTCTTCTAATTCTAACCGTGAGCGTCATGTTTTCCTCCTGTGTGTAGGTACTTGACACTCACAGTACATTCTGAACTAGTATACGGAATCTTGTTCCTGATGTTCATCTATACCAGCATTTCTACGTATAATACACAGCAGTCCCTATGTACGGAGAAAACGTTCATTTCGTTAGACGAGTTGAGGACGTGACCCATTAGTTACAGATACAACACGTCGTATTCGTACGTGGCGATGCTCACAGAAGATGAGTTGAGCGGGTGGTTGAGCTAAGGGAGAGCGCTTACTTAATTCAACCAAAATTATGATTTTACAATGACTCCACATCTAAGTGCGTGCAATTTATTTCCTAACAAAATCCACTACACATTTTTCATACATTTGGCTAATTGTTTAAAATTATATTGAACCTAGGACCTAACTACTGAAATTTAACTTAGATGTTAAATAAATATCATAACATAGGTAGATGAATACTCAATACAAAAATGTGTGCATACAGAGACCATGTACTATTTCGTATTTCACTACAGTACAAAAAATAAGGGAACTTCATAAAAAGCAATATCAATGAAGTATTTCAATTATAGCTGATAAAATTTCTACACCATTTCTGTATCATCATATCATCTAAATGCACTTCTGACTTCCTTATTTACTTTTGTGTACAATTTAATTGCATCTTGTAATGCTTGTCTATCTACTAACTACTTAGGTATACCGATGCTAAGAGACATGCTAAGGTATGGAATTAGTCAATTTGTATGTTATGCTCAGCAAGATTGCAAAATAGTTAGTGAGGAATCACCTGTAATAACAATTTAATAGATCCATTTAGCTAAATACGAAGACAAATTCGGGGTTTGAAATAGCGAAGCCACACAGGGAGGGAGATCTAGAAAAGTCTGACAATAAGTGAGACTACTTTCATTTCACGAATGAATGGGACTTGTGCAAATAGAATACAAAAGTAAGAAAAAGTGGGGAAGACGTGACGGATGTTCTACATGGAATATTGACTGAATGAATGGGATGCAAAATGGCTGCTCTGGGCATGCAAATGAAATCTTCAGAGACATGTCGGAATGTCAATAACATTCAGAAACGCGTTCTCTCACTTATCCTACTCCTTCACTTCCAACTCGAATTTCCTAACTTATTGTTAAACGGTAGTCTAATGCACTTATTGCTACTACCACACCAGAATAGAACACACGTCCACCAGTATTAATAGAATTTGCAATAATACTTGGCTTAAGATTTCAACTAGATGTTACAGTCAAGTCATCAGTGTGTTCACTACCTACAATTAATTGCAATGTTGAATAACTGCATGCATATGTAAAATATCAATGTGGCGCAGCTATTTGTTGATATACATCTAAACAAAAACCAAACCACTAACAGAACGTGGATAGTTACAAAAATGAAAAAGTCCCAATGTCTACCTACCCCTAAATTGGGCAATACGTAAACAGTGGACGGTATGATATAATTATTTGCTTAATGACATAGAGCTGGCATTACCAACATAAAAAAGTGTACCTGATTTGAGCATAAATAGAAAATGTTACAATTTGCAGATACATCGATAGCATTAGAGATTAAATAGTGCAGTAGAATTGTAACTGTATTTATTTAGCAATTGTAAAAATCCATTAAAGTACAGGTTAGACATTAGTGTTAGTTCCCTAGAGCGAGCAGAGTTGCCATTAAGTCGTGACCCACAACTCGATAAAATTGTAATCAAATTACATTATCAGGCTATTTAGATTGGTCATTACTGCAGAATAATGTAGGGAAGTTGGAAAGAAGACGAAGATCATAAATAAGGAGGCAAAACATAGGAGTACACAAATGGAGAGAGCAGGGTACAGGGTGTGCAGACTTATTGGTACTCTGGGCAGGAGTCCGTCGGAGTGAAAAATGAGTCTGAATATATAAAGGTGCTTGGCTTGACTTGGTTTGGTTAGCTTTGGCTTGAAATATTCCCTTGATATGAGAAGATGTGTCTTTGAGGAGGATGGATGCAGCATTCGTTCCTTTAAGAAGGAAAATAATCATTTGCTCTCAGTCTGGCGAACTTTAAGCTACTGACTACTATTTCTATATACAAAAGATCCATGTTTTCAGATATAATTCATAGCTGTAGACTCTACCCTACTGCTACACACCTAAGTACTACTCGTTAGTTCCTACGGAATGGAATTCTCTTAGCAATCCAACAAACACACATCCAACAAATACCGATCCAAAGTGCCAATAGGTGTTTTAGCATTACGTTCTTCACTTCAGGATGATTCTCCTATAGACGTATCTAATTCTATAGCTGCCCACCTCGATACTTCCTATAGGAAATTCCACTTGGCCAACCTACAGTATATAGATGACTTGCTACAGCACATATAGGGAGTGTATATAGACTGAGTGTAATTCGTGTGTGAGCGAGTAAAGAGAAAATGCTTGAAAAGAGAAGTCAGAGTGAGAAGATGTGGAAAGGAAGGAGCGACCGAATCCGAAGAGTCATTTCCCAAAACCTATTCCACTCTGAGGGGCTCTTTGGCACACACCTTTGCATACAAATTAGACTACAACCAACATTGCACATCACGACAAGACTCAAGCCATACATACATACTCGGCGGCAGATATATCTTACCAAGTGTTACGCCTCTTTTGGGTTCCAGCATAGTTACTACTACAATCCTTACTATATGCCCACTACCCACTGAATAACTTCATACTTGGAAAGGTACCCTGCTACATGCAGTATGAATTCACTTGAGCAATGCAATGCAAACAAACACTATTTTCTCGCACATCACCAATTTCTTGATGAACGCACGGAAAAGTTCTTCTCTGCCATTCCAGTGAAATAAAACCTTTAAACATTTTCATATCAATCCCTAAATATTTTGCAGTTCATCTTATGACAGAGTATCATGAACTTCTTTATTGAACAGCTATCTACAGAACAATCCGAAAATTAAATAAGAGCTGATTTTTTTTTAAATCGGTATTTACATATAAAAATGGTATCTGCAGTTTGAAGTTTGCATTGCATTTTCTGTTTTGCACTTTTTACATTCTTAATCACACAATCATAATAGGAC